>JACEFZ010028189.1:315000-377500 GCA_014155875.1 Cepaea nemoralis
ACCTCTCAGCCGATACCAGTAATAAGAACCAAATCCCACAATGATACATGCACAGTACTTCTACTTGCTTTGTTCGTTTACTTGTTAGTACGTTACACTGCGTAAGGTGGAATCATGGCGCGCCCCATTGCCTTCGATTTGACAACTGTCTAAGGTGTCCTCTGATTTCTTCTTAATACATGTGTCTACATGAGTGCCAATCAATACTTTATACGCATATCTGGTGCCACTCTGGGCGTGCTATATACCCAGCGGTAAACGTGTCCGAAAGGTCATTCAGTGTGCTATATACCCAGCGATAGACGTGTCCATCAGTCCAGTCAGTGTGCTATATACCCAGCGGTAGACGTGTCCATCAGGTCAGTCAGTGTGCTATATACCCGGTGGTAGACGTGTCCATCAGGCCAGTCAATGTGCTATATACCCGGTGGTAGACGTGTCCATCAGGTCAGTCAGTGTGCTATATAATCGGCAGTAGACGTGTCCATCAGGCCGGGGATGTTTGCTGCTCATGTGGCTGGCCTGCTGACAGCTTCACATCTGCATCGCTTCACCTAACCCGGATGTAAACAGATGGGCGGGTGTGTTTATGATACAGCTAACAAACTAGTGCCGGGTGCACTAATGACCACGCCAGCCGAGCAGACACAGGTGCAGTCCTCATCTGTGCACCTCTCCCTGCCGCCCCTTTCCTTGAATGGCTTCTCCGCTACACCAAACTCGCTGGAGTGGGTGTGTTTACATCTCTGCTTCCTGCCTGCGGGTTCTCTCTACTGGACAACAAAGCCAGTTAGTTCAATCTTGTTAAATTATCTATCTTATCACAGCTTCATGAAATTGTTATATTATCTATCATATCACAGCTTCGTGAAATTGTTAAATTATCTATCTTATCACAGCTTAATGAAATTGTTATATTATCTATCATATCACAGCTTCGTGAAATTGTTAAATTATCTATCTTATCACAGCTTCATAAAGAACGGAAACATACAAATACCTGGGTAAAATCTTCAACTGCTCCAACATCATAAGGGAAGAAATACAAACTAGACTCAATTCTGGAAATAAGATATACTATGCACTACAACATCTACTAAAATCAAAGGCGCTATCTCGTAACACCAAGATCACAATATACAAAACACTGATCAGACCAGTTGTGCTGTATGGCTCTGAAACCTGGAGTACAACGAAAGGAGACGAAGCCTTGTTACAAACCTTTGAGAACAAAGTTTTAAGACGCATCTTTGGACCCATTAGGGATACACAAAGTGGACAGTGGAAAAGAAGAAGTAACAAAAACATTTATGATCTGTTTAAGTCCCCGCTAATCACTGGTATCACGAAGGCTAATAGACTACAATGGCTGGGGCATATAGAAAGAATAGAAGATAATAGGGAAACAAAACTCGCTTACACTCAGGAAATAAATGACCGTAGACCCCGAGGTAGACCAAGAAGGCGGTGGAGAGATAATCTATATACAGACCTACAAGCACTTGGAATCAACGACTGGCAAGAGAAGGTCCACCAGAGAGACGAATGGAGTACCTGCAGCAAAGAACCTCAATGGCTCGGAATGCTGAAGAAGCAGAAGATCACAGCTTCATGAAATTGTTAAGTTTGAAATTTTAGTGATTCGGAAACCATTAAAAGATAAGACAAGACAGACAGACAGACATACAGACAGACAGACATACAGACAGACATACAGACAGACAGACATACATACAGACAGACAGACAGACAGACAGACAGACAGGCAGGCAGGCAGGCAGGCAGGCAGGCAGGCAGACGCCCTGTTTTCCTGTAACATCTGTTCCTCCAACTACCTGACGTGACCGAGCAAACCGAGATATATTTAGATGTTTTCTCATCTGCGCAAGTCAACCTAACTAGACTATATTTACCTAGCGGGAGAGACTCAAACTCACATCCAGAGATTTTTTACACTGACAGGGAACATCACTCTCCCTCAAAGGTGTTCAGAAAGCTTTGACTGCTGCCATTACGATAGAGATCTTTTTTGTGCCGGGAAAAATACAGGAGCTAGATCCATCAGTCCGTGCGCTGTAACTGGGCGTGATGAGATACGAGATTTGGTGTATAGAGAAAACACACAACCCGCTGAAGGAAAGTACATTTCTTGATACAATCAAACATAATGGTTAATTTAAAACTAGCACACCGTTCTTTCTGTATGACATGCTAAACCCGTTATTTCAGGAAAACACCAGTTAAGCGACAATATGTGGAAAACATATGCATCACCTGTAATCATAGAGCTTTTGTTGTTGCCGATGCTGCTGACTTTTGTTGATTCTGCGGAGACTGAAGATACATGGTCAATGACTTCAAGGCCGTTCATATCGTAGACTTGTGCTACTAAACAAATAGTTCACAACACACAGCTCATTGATCAGATAGAAGTGGCTGCACTCACGGGCACTGAACAGACACAAGCCGTTGCCGCATACACAACTCATTGATCTTCTTCAACAACCAACTGCATATACAAATGTTGTACTCTGGCGATGTGGTCTTGTCCAGGCTGCTGTTTTCATCACCAGTTTACATGGCACAAGAGGAGCATGGTGTGGTTTTCACTGGCACAGGAATGGAGCAATTATGGGGCGACTCTTTGCTAGATTGGACCGTACGACTACTACGACGACTACTGCTACATACAAGATATTATAGATTTTCGGATATACTAGCCGGTCTCTGTGGCTAAGGGCTTGCGAACGCGGTTTGTGAGCCCGTATACCCGGGTTCGAAACACATCGGTGCTGGTTTTTTCGAAAAAGGTATAGGGGCCGGTCGTTCAGAAAGCAATGGAAAACTACTGAACGTAACATTTGCCTAGTACATCAACAGCAGCTGAAAATGCTGGTGTTGACTGCAACGTCCCGTAAGGGATACGCAACAAAATTGTAAAAAAAATTTTTAGCCATATTTCACTGGTGGGTGATAGTGCAGGAACAGTAACTCGTCCTTTTAGAAGTGCTAAAGAAGAGACACATCTAACCATCATCAGTCGTTGTCAGACGGAAGCAATTCTAGTCCAGAAATAATGGCACTAGCATCGTGCTTAGAGCGCTTGCCTAGGCTGGAACGGGTTCAATCTCCAGCTGAGGCGTGAGTCGTGTGTCTGACCGGCATGGTTCTGTGGTGGTAACAGCTTCACTGTATGGGCAGCGCATACCTGTCACACTTCTACAGGTAACAGCTTTACTATATGGGTATCGGATACCAGTCACATTTCTACAGGTAACAGCTTTATTATTCGGGTATCGGATACCTGTCACACTTCTACAGGTAACAGCTTTACTATATGGGTATCGGATACCTGTCACACTTCTACGGGTAACAGCTTTACTATATGGGTATCGGATACCTGTCACACTTCTACAGGTAACAGCTTTACTATATGGGTAGCGGATACCTGTCACACTTCTACAAGTAACAGCTTTACTATATGGGTATCGGATACCAGTCACATTTCTACAGGTAACAGCTTTATTATTCGGGTATCGGATACCTGTCACACTTCTACAGGTAACAGCTTTACTATATGGGTATCGGATACCTGTCACACTTCTACAGGTAACAGCTTTACTATATGGGTATCGGATACCTGTCACACTTCTACGGGTAACAGCTTTACTATATGGGTATCGGATACCTGTCACACTTCTACAGGTAACAGCTTTACTATATGGGTAGCGGATATCTATTACAATTCTACAAGTAACAGCTTTACTATATGGGTATCGGATACCTGTCACAATTCTACAGGTAACAGCTTCACTATATGGGTAGCGGATACCTGTCACACTTCTACAAGTAACAGCTTCACTATATGGGTATCGGATACCTGTCACATTTCTACAGGTAACAGCTTTATTATTCGGGTATCGGATACCTGTCACACTTCTACAGGTAACAGCTTTACTATATGGGTATCGGATACCTGTCACACTTCTACGGGTAACAGCTTTACTATATGGGTATCGGATACCTGTCACACTTCTACAGGTAACAGCTTTACTATATGGGTAGCGGATACCTGTCACACTTCTACAAGTAACAGCTTTACTATATGGGTATCGGATACCAGTCACATTTCTACAGGTAACAGCTTTATTATTCGGGTATCGGATACCTGTCACACTTCTACAGGTAACAGCTTTACTATATGGGTATCGGATACCTGTCACACTTCTACAGGTAACAGCTTTACTATATGGGTATCGGATACCTGTCACACTTCTACGGGTAACAGCTTTACTATATGGGTATCGGATACCTGTCACACTTCTACAGGTAACAGCTTTACTATATGGGTAGCGGATATCTATTACAATTCTACAAGTAACAGCTTTACTATATGGGTATCGGATACCTGTCACAATTCTACAGGTAACAGCTTCACTATATGGGTAGCGGATACCTGTCACACTTCTACAAGTAACAGCTTCACTATATGGGTATCGGATACCTGTCACACTTCTACAGGTAACAGCTTCACTATATGGGTAGCGGATATCTATTACAATTCTACAAGTAACAGCTTTACTATATGGGTAGCGGATACCTACAGGTAACAGCTTCACTATATGGGTAGCGGATACCTGTCACACTTCTACAGGTAACAGCTTTACTATATGGGTGCCGGATACCTGTCACACTTCTATAGGTAACAGCTTCACTATATGGGTAGCGGATACCTGTCACACTTCTACAGGTAACAGCTTCACTACATTGGTAGCGGATACCTGTGACAATTATACAGGAACTGTCTGTGGGGGACAGGCGGTGAGGACGGAAGTAAACACCTGGCTTCATTATGCCGTGTCTAGAATATGTGAAGGCTTCATACTTTACATGTTCACGGCAATGTGTGCCACGCGCTATCTGTATCCGTGCCTGTATTGTTGACAGTTCAATGAAAGCACAACAGAAATAGACATATTGGTGTCGTCTTGTTCAAACAATGTAACATCTGATAAACAACTACAAACTGTGAGAGTTCAATGCAAACGTTGGGGAAGAACAAGATAAAGATGTTACTGGTGGATATGGCCTTAGAGAGAGAAATGAGAGAGGAAAACTGGTTGAATGGGCAAGGTTACATAATATGATAATCGGAAACACCATCTGTCAGCAACATCATAGACGCTTGTTTGTACGGAGAAGCCAGGGAACCATGACCACAATCAGACTGGTGACATGCTTATAAACAATCGATGAGAAACAGCTTCCTGGCAGTAAAACCAGACCAGGGGCAGATTGTCAGTGTGACCATGCGCCAGTCATGTGTAAACTCAGAATACAACTGATGAAATTAAAATGGGCTCCCAGAAATATCAAACTAGATTTGGCAATACTTGAATCTCATCAGGAAATGGGTGAGAAATTCGTCATGACTGTATAGAATAGGTACAGTGTTATAGAAACAATTGCTGTTAGACAGGGCTGTGTACTACCACCCGATCTGTTCAGTCCGTACAGTGAAATAATAATGAGACCCAGACAAGACACTCCAGGAATATCAGTTGGTGGACATAATTTAAACCACCTGCTCTATGCTGATGACATGGTTTTGATAGATGAAATGAAGCCCAGTTACAAACCATGATAGATATAATTGCAACAGAATGCCACAATAAAGGTCTTAGTCTAAATAACAGACAGTTAGAAGTCATGGTAATTACAAAGAAATAGTGTCTTCACAAATTAACAATGAATGTTAATGGGAACAGGATGAAACAAGTCAATGAATTTAAATATTTGGATATTGTAATAACAACACATGGAACAGGTATTAAGGAAGTTAAGTACAGCAATAAATAGCTCAGACAAAAGCAGCGAGTATTTCATAAGATCAAGAATATTCTCTGCAATATTATCTGTGTCAATCGAGATGCGAAAAAGCGTTATTAACAGCTATATTGAGCCAATCCTGACGTGCGACAGTAAATCATGGATAATTATCAGACAGGTAAGGAATTATGTGCAAGCTGTGGAGATGTGGTCTATAGAAGAATAATGAGATCACCGTGGGCGAATAGAAAGAATAATGAAGATATCTTTTCAAAAGTGAACTTACAATGAGAACTGGGTACTTGCATCAGAACATGACAGTCCACATTCTTTGGATACGTCATGAGACGCGGAAAGCTGGTGTACGTTGTGACAAAAGGAACATTGGAGGTGACGGGACGCGGGAGGAAGGCAAAGAGAGAAGATTCTGGACAGTTTAACCTCACGGCATGAAGGCATATCATTATAAGAATTGATTGGCAGCATAGGCGACGGAGGCTGTGGACAGACATGATCACCAAAATCACATGGCATGAACTATAGGAAGAAGCTCAAACAGGTAGACCTCTCTGTGTACCTTGCTACTATTTTCAACACCAAGTGTACCTTTCCGTGTACCTTGCTACTATTTTCTACACCAAGTGTACCTCTCCGTGTACCTTGCTACTATTTTCTACACCAAGAAACACTCAAACAGGTGTACTTCTCCGTGTAGCTTGCTACTATTTTTTACCCAAGAAATACCCAAACAGGTGTATTTCTCCGTGTAGCCTGCTATGATTTTTTTTTAACACTAAGAAACACTCAGTTAGATATTCCATGTTAGTTAGTTAGTTAGTTAGTTAGTTAGTTAGTTAGTTAGTTAGTTAGTTAGTTAGTTAGTTAGTTAGTTAGTTAGTTAGTTAGTTAGTCTTTCCTCTTGAGCCTAAGGCGGCGCATAGGGCAGAAGTCATGGCTCTCCATGTTCGGCGGTTCGCTGCTACCTGTTGTACATCCTGGATGTTCTTGGCCGTTGAATGAGCCTTCTCTGATGATGGTTCTTCGCAGGGTATCTCTTGGTCTTCCCCGTTTTCTTTTCACTACTGGTGACCATAAGAGGGCTTGGTTGGGGATTCTTGTCTTGTCCATTCTGAGTACATGGCCGATGTAGTTCCAACGGCGTTTTCTTATAAAATTGGATACAATATCTTGCTTAGTCTCTTGACTTATTTGCGAATTGGTTCTGAAATATGTCCAGTGGAGGTTTAGAATTCTTCTAAGACATTTGTTCTCAAAATTGTCTAATTTTTTATCTAAAGCTACCGTTGATTTCCAACTCTCACATCCATACGTTAGCACTGGAATCACACAAGAGTTGAAGATTTTAAGTTTCGTATGTTTGCTGAGTGTCTTTGACTTCCAGATGTTTGACAGTTTATTGAAGGCACCAGATGCCAGTGCGATTCTAGATAATATTTCTGGCGTTGAGTCCCCTGTAGATGTCATTTTGCTTCCTAGGTATGTGAAGCTGTTGACTTTTTCAAGAACATGGTTGTTTAATTTGGTGTCGTCTGAACTGTTGGTAAGATCAATAGTTTTTGTTTTTGCAGTGTTAATTTGGAGACCAATTTGTCCTGAAACATTTTGGAGATGGTTTATTTTCTCTTGGGCATCTGGGTGTGTTGAACTTAAAAGCACTATGTCGTCGGCAAAGTCCAGGTCTTCTAGAATTTTGTCAACCCAATGGATACCCATATTTGAGTTGTTTGTGCGTTTGCGCATGACCCAATGGATAGCCATTCCAAAGATCATCGGTGTCAAGACACAACCCTGTTTCACTCCCGTTTCCACTGAGAACCAGTCAGAGTTGCCTGATTCTGTTCTCACGCAGCAACGTGTCACCTTGTGGAAAGATTTTATGATGTTGATATATTTGGTAGGGATGAAAATGTGGTCTAAACATGACCGTTTTGGTCTGAAGCCAGCTTGTTTTTCTCCATGTAGCGTGCTATTATTTTCTATACAATAAAACGATCAAACAGGTATGCTTCTCCGTATAGTTTGCTATTATTTTCTACACTAAGAAACAATCAAACGGGTAGACTTTTCTATGTAGCTTTCTACTGTTTTCTACACTAAGAAACACTGAACCAGGTAGACTCTCCGTTTAGTTTGCTATTATTCTCTATACAAGAAACACACAAACAGGTAAACTTCTCAAAATTTCTTGTTCTATTTCTCTAAGTACATTGACAGACTTCTCCATGTACCTTGGTACTATTTTCTATAAAAGAAAACATGAAAGGGAACCTACAGCCCCTAACATGCACGGGAAATGCATTTCTGGAAGGTTCTTTGAAGTTAAATATCGTATCTAGGTGAGCAAAGGTAAGCATGTTTAAAAGACTAGCGACAGCAACCTTGTTGTTGTTTTTTGTAGACGAAGGAGGGGGAGAAGAGGGAGATGGGATGAGGAAGAAGAAAAAGAAGAAGACGAGGAGGATGGCGACGACGAGAAGTAGAGGCAATAGGTTAAAGAACAAGAGTAAGAGAATGTTAACAAAGAAAACAGTTACAAGAGAACATGCGACCAAAACAACTATCAGCGAAATAGTTCATCTTGCCTTGTGTATTCAGTTTTTTCATTGTTTTTTTTTTTTTCAACATGTATATCTGTTCCCCATCTTTGCCTACATCGCTACCTAAATAGATGTCAGACTACACCTTTTGGAGTGAGAGTTCACGTAGGGGAAATCGTGTCATCACTTGCTTGATTTGTTCTATCTTTGTCTTTCCTCTATGAATGTGTAGACGTTGTGTTGACCTTCCCTCAAGTGTGCCTAGTTTATCTTGCATCCTATTTCGTGTGTGTGACAAAGGTTAATGCCTCAGCAAAATCCAGATAATAAAACGACGTTGTCAGAGTTCAGTTAATTTTATTGTTGGCGGTAGTTATTGCTGCAAACATAATCGGATTATGAGGGTTGCTATGGTAACACGTTAAATTAGTGCCACTCTGCCATGAAGCGAATGCTGTATAGGCTCATTGATGTATCTAGGGTTTAACATAATATGAATAATACTTGAATACCTTGTTTTATAGAAGACCAACACAGGTACTGGAATATAATTTCACGAAGACTTTCTTCTTGACAGTTACTTTTAATCCATCTGTGCTTTCGGATACACAACAGTTCGACAGGGAATATAATATACGTAACATCTGACATTCATACAGCTGCACACACAACGAGCGGCCTAACTAACAGTTAGCCATTGCTCACCAGACATGCTGCGTCCGAACAGGACGGCAGCCCAAGTCTAACTCCCTTAGTGACGTTTTTCCTGACGCTCCCCTAGTTTCCCTGTGCACACTATAATTGTACATTTCGGTGCATGTTTTAGGGAAGCTCCCTTCAGCCTTTCTCAGTCTGCTATATGTCAGTGACTGATATGTGGCATTATGCCCCCCGCCCTACAAATTAAATGATATTATCATTTAATTCATATACATTCATTATGCATGACCAATATCATCACTGACAACCTAAGTATCAATTGCTGAACATGACATTATGGTTCCCGTTAATAACCCTCAAAAAAAAAAAATTATTGATGGGCATGCCCTCCTGCTCACACCCACGGTGAGCGTCATGTGGCCGGCCTATGGGAGGGCCGGTCCAACTAATGATACCATTAGTCCCTAATGTCCTCACTCTAGGTCAAAACCCGGAGTTGTGGACGAGAGTATCAATCGGTATCATGCCGTCTGTATCAGTTGCCGATCCTCGTTGTCGCTGGTTCTGTATATATCTTGCATTCTCATTTAATAGTTGTAGGTGAGGTAGAGGCTGTCGCTGATCACATTCTAATTTAAGGGATATTTATTAAGTGCTGTACCAATAATACAACAATATAATTCATTCAACTAGCAATGTCATAATAGCACCTAACCAATCCTATTTCCGTAAATATTCTAATAAACTAATACTCTTCACTCCAACATGATAAATCTTCTTCTTCAATCAACCGTTGTAATGTGGTATCATTGCCCAACGCTCATACCTGTATGTAGAGAAGCTAACTCATCATGCTTTAATCTACCCATTGGTGCCTATAAAATTGCTGAAATAACCATATAAGTTAGTATCCATAACTCATCTTCTAGTACCATGATGATATGTCGGTATGATATTGACTGCCTTCACCTATCTTGGTACAATACTAGTGTACTGTTACATCCGCTCAGGGGAGTTGTTTCTACCCCAGTACACCTCACTGCACCCTCACATCACGTGTGTTTTCCTCTGTATCTTTATTATAACCACAATTGACAAACCTTTGCGTATGATCAAGCAGTAAATCAAAACTAATTTGTAAGACCACATTCATAGTCTAAAAACAATATGTAAGGATCTGTATACTAACATTTAGCACAAATACAACAGATCAAATGACCATCACCAACAAATACAACAAATAAACACCATTCACTTAGTTTCCTATCATTGAAGTCATGAACAACCTTAATCACGTGCTGGATTCACGTGAGAATAACATGAAATTCTTTTATTTATGACGATGTAAATTAAATTAAATTATCTCTTAACTTTCAGGTGTATTAGCCGTTTTTAAATGTCATTCTGATCACACAGTTCCTCGACCATATCCGTGTATGTTTTCATTCAATTCAACAACGTCGTGTATTTCTAATTTGTGATTGGTAAAATAAATTGTTGTCCATGGTTAACACAGAAGTTTGTTAGATTGTCCTCTAGTATCCGATATTCCAATACAGAAAATAACTGAGGTGGAGTTAATGATGGAATAATTGCACATCCATATAAAGGAGGTCTCAAACATTGTATCCACTCATCGATTCGGGCGACTGTTCGAAAAGTTATCGCCTATCCTGAACACGTTGAACGGAATTTTTTTTCTGGTCTCGACATATTTGAGTACGGTTGAGATAATAGACGTGGATGAATAAGCATCTGCGGGTTTGGTGATTTTATTTCCTTGAGCAATTCCTCAAAAGCAGTAAGATGCGATAAAATACCTTTAAATATGAAGCATATATGGATTTCGTGACTTGAATACCTCGGCCTGGGCCACTAAGCAAAATCCGGTCATGATTTTAGCTTAATAATATCAATTGAATGTAGACTGGCCACTGTTGGCTGTAGCATGGCCTAAGAAAGTTTCATGTATACAAATCATGCTTTAATTGACGTATGTGTTTTAAGACTCCAGCAGCTCTGAAATTATATTGATTATTGATCGGTATAAAATATAATTCCGTTGTAGACCGATTCTTTCAAAGTCAAAATTTCGATTCTATATGTGTGTCGTATTGATTCTATACACAATTAGTTCTCGGTATGTAGCGTTTATAAAAATTGTCAATGAACGCGCTCCTCCGATTTGACACAAATGGAACCGCAAAAGTTTATTAATTAATTTCCCGTTGAAACTGTATTTGCTGTATCTGTGAAGACGAATGGAAATTGAAGACGTGCACGATCAAATGGCACACAGCACAGTGATCTGAGTTTCAGTTTCCAATTTTGAATAAATATATTGTATCTTCAGAATAAGTCTTGACGACATGCTAGCTAATGTTCTGATATATGATGTTTGTGTCGTTGAAAACCTGAAATATTTATGTAGATGTTGATTTATAACAGAAAAGCTGTGTCCCCAACAGACTGTTGCTCCTGGCTTGAACGATAGTACAATTACTGTTCCAGAGTTGTGCACTGTAATGTGTAGACTACGTCTAATTTCAAAACATATCCTATGTAATCAATTGGTATTATCATGTGTAATATGTCTCCTGATAGCGGACATCAAAACTGATAATGTGTTCCCTTGTCATTTAGATATGTGGAATAGTACAGGTTTAATCTCTTAAGTTGTGTGTGGCGAATGCCACCCACTTAATATCGACAAATATTAAATACTTGCAGTCTGTAACTGATCTTTACACGAGCTGCAATTTCGGCTTCCGCTGAGTTTAGGATGGTGCGCGTCGTTTGCACTTTAACTTGACGTGCAATTATTTATCTTTAAAA
The DNA here is from genome assembly GCA_014155875.1 of Cepaea nemoralis. NCBI lineage: Eukaryota > Metazoa > Mollusca > Gastropoda > Stylommatophora > Helicidae > Cepaea > Cepaea nemoralis. The sequence goes on from JACEFZ010028189.1 coordinate 326,883, forward strand.
CGACATAATAGATGTAGATGCGGGGTTGTCTTTGAACCATTCCTCTCAAGCAGTAAAATGTGAGCAGATATCCTTAAAGTTGAAACATGCACTGATATTTCTCAAATTTGATAATGTAGCCAAATAAGTTCGTAATTTGATAACGAATAATTGCGTATCTTGATTTTGACTAACCAGTAACATCTGGTTATGATTTCAGCTTCATAATTGAATGTAAACTTTTTCTCAAGGTTGATGTAAGAATTGTTCATCACTGTTATGAAACTCGAATTTCGATGTAATCGTCTTCTTTCAAGAAATTTCTCCTAATTTGAATATTTGAATGTTCTGAGAATTTTGGTTCATAATTTTAAAATAAGATTCACTTGCTTTCTTCCAAGTGTTTATTTCTCAATGTTCACGTATCAATTTGACTTCATCCAAACTATCGTTTCCAGGAATTCAATTTTTTTATTACTGAAACTTTCAACGTTCAGTGTATTTCGACTGTTTACCAATGATAATCTTGTGTCGTTGTAATTCAAGAAATTTCTTGCGAATGTTCTTGTAAAACCGCGTAAATATGTATATAATTCCTCTGTTCACTGACTGTTTAACTTCTTTCTTGACTTATACAAGGTCAAGTATTTGAGGTAAAAATGTGAACTGGAGCATACGGAATCTGTCTTGTGAACAAACAGTTCAATACCATGTTATTAGCATGTATCTTTTTACAAGTTACGATCAGGTGATCGGTAGTTGCCTCTTTTCGGAGTGCCTGTTAAGACCAGGTCAGCATCCGAAATAAATGAGGACAATCAATACGGACACAAATGATGAACCAGTAATACGGTTGATCACAGTCGAGACTTTCGCATACTGTCGAACAACATTTAAACTCAATTTGAAATGAGTAACAGCATAGTTCATGTACGCTCTCCTTTCTCTTAACACAATTATGCTTACCACAGTATATATGTCGATTGAATTTTTGTTAATTAAATCTTCCTGTATCTGTGCAAACGAATAGTATCTGCATATGATCAAATAATTGCATGTTGAGAACTTGCGTGTGTCAATTTGAACAGTTCTTTGAACCAAAATCGTAAGATACTTTCCGGATGTTTTGTGTATGACCAAAATGATGATGTCATCACCACTGCTCCAAAAATTTGGTTACTTGGTTTGAGATTATTCCACATATAGTAAATTATATATGATGGCGTCATGATAAAAATCTGCATGTGACCTTGGCCTTCTCAAGTATATGGCTCGATTCGTTAGATTACTTTACAATGTCAGAAACTGATAATAAATCTCGAGTTTAGTTCATAATTACTACCGGTACAAGTCCCCATTTGCCATGAAGCGAATGCTGTATAGGCTCATTGATGTATCTAGGGTTTAACATAATATGAATAATACTTGAATACCTTGTTTTATAGAAGACCAACACAGGTACTGGAATATAATTTCACGAAGACTTTCTTCTTGACAGTTACTTTTAATCCATCTGTGCTTTCGGATACACAACAGTTCGACAGGGAATATAATATACGTAACATCTGACATTCATACAGCTGCACACACAACGAGCGGCCTAACTAACAGTTAGCCATTGCTCACCAGACATGCTGCGTCCGAACAGGACGGCAGCCCAAGTCTAACTCCTTTAGTGACGTTTTTCCTGACGCTCCCCTAGTTTCCCTGTGCACACTATAATTGTACATTTCGGTGCATGTTTTAGGGAAGCTCCCTTCAGCCTTTCTCAGTCTGCTATATGTCAGTGACTGATATGTGGCACACTCCTCCCTAAATACCATGGACTTGCCAACAATAACCAGTTGGTGATTGGTTGAAGACCTACCTCTTCGAGGCTGGGATATGTTTACTTGGACACATTGCTCACAACATGGGTACCAGAAAATGTCGCGGAAAAAAAGCGACCAGCGACCTGCAGCGTGTGGCTTTTGGTTTCATATATGTGGGCCTAATATCTGACACATGGCTTCCACACGGGGTCGTTCATTGAACTTTCAACTCCTTTCCATGGGTTATCAGCGTCGCAGATATCACTAGGAACATCCTCTGGCTCGACAATGTTTACAGGAGGGTCTTGTTCTGCCCTCCCCTGCAGCTGTATTTCAGTTGATCATTACCCCCGAGTATTTCTACGTCAGTTTGCTTTGATTTGCTGTTGTTACTTGAATCTCCTAGAGCAGTGGTTCTCAACCTTTCTTGGCCCATGCACCCCTTCACCATATGTACAGAATAATGTCACCCCCCCCCCCCTTTTCATTTTTCCTCCCTATAAATTCCCCCCGCCCCTACACAGTATACGTAAAAATAGAAGCTAAATATAATTTACACATACTGGAACAAGTCTAGTCGTCTACATAAAACGTGATTTGCGGGTCTACTTACGTTGTGAAACGAATTTCAGAAGCGAGAAATACATAACCGTTACTTATGGAGGGAAAAACAATATCAAGTAATCGGTTCTTGTATTAACGTGATTTTGAAATAATCTTAATTCCCCCCCCCCCCCCCCGAAACCCTGAAATTCTCCCCCCCCCCCCCCCGATCGGTTGAGAACCACTGTCCTAGAGGGATATCCGATATCTGGGAGTCGCTGGTGTCAGCGTTTATAGATAGGATTATACGTGACTGCCACTTTGTGCCAGTATGTGTCACTGTAGCTTATGCATTCTTTAAGATATCAAACAACTAGTATTTCAGCCAGGGTATAAATACTGATAGCTAATTTCTGTCAGTGCATGTTGTTGCCATCAAGCTTCAGTCAATGTATATTGTTGTCAACAAGCTTCGGTCAGTGCATGCTGTTGCCAACAAGCTTCAATCAGTGTATGTTGTTGCCATCAAGCATAAATCAATGTATGTTGTTGCCATCAAGCTTCAGTCAGTGTATGTTGTTGCCATCAAGCTTCAATCAATGTATGTTGTTGCCATCAAGCTTCGGTCAGTGTATGTTGTTGCCATCAAGCTTAAATCAATGTATGTTGTTGCCATCAAGCTTCAGTCAGTGTATGTTGTTGCCATCAAACTTCAGTCAGTGTATGGTGTTGCCATTAAGCTTCAGTCAGTGTATGTTGTTGCCAACAAGCTTCAGTCAGTGTATGTTGTTGCCATCAAGCTTCAATCAATGTATGTTGTTGCCATCAAGCTTCAGTCAGTGTATGTTGTTACCATCAAGCTTCAGTTAGTGTATGTTGTTGCCATCAAGCTTCAGATAGCGTATGTTGTTGCCAACAAGCTTCAATCAATGTATGTTGTTGCCATCAAGCTTCAGTCAGTGTATGTTGTTGCCATCAAGCTTCAGTCAGTGTATGGTGTTGCCATCAAGCTTCAGTCAGTGTATGTTGTTACCATCAAGCTTGAGACAGCGTATGTTGTTGCCAACAAGCTTCAATCAATGTATGTTGTTGCCATCAAGCTTCAGTCAGTGTATGTTGTTGCCATCAAGCTTCAGTCAATGTATGTTGTTGCCATCAAGCTTCAGTCAGTGTATGTTGTTGCCATCAAGCTTCAGTCAGTGTATGATGCCAACAAGCTTCAGTCAGTGTATGTTGTTGCCATCAAGCTTCAGTCAGTGTATGTTGTTGCCATCCAGCTTCAGTCAGTGTATGTTGTTGCCATCAAGCTTCAATCAATGTATGTTGTTGCCATCAAACTTCAGCCAGTGTATGTTGTTGCCATCAAGCTTCAGTCAGTGTATGTTGTTGCCATCAAGCTTCAGCCAGTGTATGTTGTTGCCATCAAGCTTCAGCCAGTGTATGTTGTTGACTTAACTCAAATTTAAGCCACTACGGTATTCCAACCTCACCGCGGATGAACAACGGGCACTTACACAGTTGAAACGTCGTGATGACATAGTTATCAAACCTGCCGATAAGGGAGGGGCGCTAGTGGTTTGGAGGAAAGACTTATATATACAGGAAGGCAACAAGCAACTGAGTGATGCCACCTTCTACAGACCAAGGATACAAGATGGGACAGTCAGAAACAACACCCAGGTCAAAAGCGTGACTAACGCCATTATCCAGCAAGGTCTTTTACCCAGCTCCGCCACCTCGTTGATCATCCACGATAGCTGCTTGGGCAAACCCGCCTTTAATATGCTGCCTAAGACACACAAACCTGGTAACCCAGGCAGACCTATCGTCTCGGCCTGCTCTTGCCCTACAGAACGGATTTCAGAGTTTCTAGACAGCATGTTTCAGCCGTTGGTTGCCAGCCTCCCTTCGTATATCAAAGACACCAACCACGCTATCTCCATCTTCGATTCCATCAGTTTCACTAACCCTTCTCAGTATCACATCTTCACTTTAGATGTGACTTCACTCTACACTTCCATTCCTCACTCTGACGGCCTTAAAGCCTTAGAATTTTTCTTGGAGAAAAGGCTTAATCCCTCGATAGCCACTGGACCATTACTGCGTCTTGCGGAGTTAGTCCTCAACCTCAACTCGTTTGAGTTCAATGGGGACTACTTCGACCAGATCAGCGGTGTGGCCATGGGTACTAAGATGGGTCCCAGTTATGCCTGCCTCTTCATGGGCTATCTGGAGCACCAGGTATGGAATCAGTACACCGGTAGGCTCCCGGAGCTCTACATGAGGTACATTGACGACTGCTTTGGTGTCTCGGACATGCCCTTGCCCGACCTACAGAACTTCATTGCCTTTTTTTCAGACTTCCATCCCAGCATCAAACTTACCTCCACCATTTCTTCGTCGGCTGTCAATTTCTTAGACCTCACAGTCTCTTTAGGTTCCGCTGGTCTATGCACGACGGTTTATTATAAACCAACTGACTCGCACTCATTCCTTCTCTATACCTCCTCCCACCCTCCCTCGTGCAAACGTTCTATTCCTTTCTCCCAACTGTTACGTCTCCGACGACTTTGTCAGGATAACAACGACTTCCATCAAAAAGCCCACGAGATGCTTGATTTCTTTCGCCTTCGTGGCTATCCTGATAATGTTCTATCTACAGCTCTCCACCGCTGCCAATCTATCAGTCGCACTGAGGCTCTCTCCTCCAGGCCGAAACCACGAAACAATAGACCTGTCCTCTCCCTTACTTATCATCCCCACAATATTGCTGCCAAGAATATCCTTTTTAAACATCTATCCATTCTCCGGGCGGAATCGACCACTCGTGATGTCTTCTCAGAGGCTCCTCTAGTGGCATATAAGCGGGATCGTAACCTCAAAGATGTGCTGGTCCATAGCAGGCTACCCCAACCTCACCAGTCTCTTCCTGGCACGGTGGCGTGTCTTCGATCGGTTTGCAAGACCTGTCCATACGTACTTCAAACCCAGAGTCTGACATTCCCTAAGACGACCTTCCACATCCGTGAGGGTTTCTCATGCATCAGTCGCAACGTCATCTATGCGATTACCTGCACACGTTGCGACATGAGATATGTCGGGAAGACAGGATTACGTCTTGGGGACAGATTTCGACAACATCTTTCTGACATCACCAGCGGCGCCCAGAAACCAGTATCCATACATTTTCAACAGTCCTGACCACCATGGCGTAGCCGACATACAGGTCACGGCCATCAAATCATGCGCATCCCACGAACGGGATCAGAAGACATTGGAACACCGTCTCATCTTCCAGTTGGGCACACTCTCCCCTCACGGCCTTAATGTCCAACACAGCTTCATTTAACTTCCCACCCCACCCCTCCCACCACTAGCTTACAGTCCACCATCTGGGTACGTCACTTTTCCGCACACATGGGCGCGTCTCCACCCCACTCCCTTCCCGCTTGACCTTTGACCCGTGTACCATACATCCGGTCTATTGATCCACTGGCGCCCTACGTGTGTCAGACCTTCCAAGCTAGGACACAGTATTCAGATGAGTACATTTTATTTTAATTAGTTTAATAGTTTAATATTGTCATAGTGTGTTTCATGTAGTTTTGTGTTGGTTTGTATTTGTTTGTCCTGTGCTGACGAAGGCTTTGGCCGCAACGTCCAATTTGTCTCTTGTAGTCGTGTTTTAGTAAAGCTCACAATCTACTTCTCGTTTATTTGGGTGATTCATGTTGTTGAAATCAAGCTTCAGTCAGTGTATGTTGTTGCCATCAAGCTTCAGTCAGTGTATGTTGTTGCCATCAAGCTTCAGTCAGTGTATGTTGTTGCCATCAAGCTTCAGTCAGTGTATGTTGTTGCCATCAAGCTTCAGTCAGTGTATGTTGTTGCCATCAAGCTTCAGTCAGTGTATGTTGTTGCCATCAAGCTTCAGTCAGTGTATGTTGTTGCCATCAAGCTTCAGTCAGTGTATATTGTTGCCATCCAGCTTCAGTCAGTGTATGTTGCCAATAAACAACTATATATGAACACGTAATCTAACATAGGAAACCCGACGAAAAGAAAGATAACCAGCGCAAGGTTCCACCGAAGTCTTCATCAACGAATAAAACCCATACAAGAATACTTAGCTAAAAATGTGAAATATCACAATCAATAATAAATAACCCACACGTTTTAACGAACACACACAAAAACTTAAAACGTAAATACAGACAGGCGAAATGAGATATGTCTGTTGAAATACAAAATCAAAACGAGTTTTAAAAGTGGGAAAAGAAACATGGACATGAGAAAAGAATGAAGAACAGGTACATGGGTATGTCTTTATATATGCGTACATGCGCATGCGCGTGCGTGTGTGTGTGTGTGTGTGTGCGTGCGCGTGCGTGCGCACACACGCACACACACACACACACACACAATATGACATGAGAGGACTAACATCATGACTAAAGAAGGAGCTGGGACACAACATCCAGATATTCAGTTTTGCGTTAGGGAAAGATAAAATCTGATACAAACATAGAAAGTCACCTGTTGGGTAACAGTGTTGCTATTATCTATTGGACTGGACAAGTGATAAACATTCTTCCCCGGAGCACGCACAATAGGAGGTTTCCGATGGTCAGAAATAGACCTCGTTCCCCGAATGTTTCCACGATTATCCTTCCGGACACTCTGGGGGAAGGGCATAGCCTGGTCATGACTTCGAGTTTTTTCTCTTGCGTGCGCGCGCACCCTGTTTCGATTCCTTTTTCCGCTTGTCCCACACATGCGCACTGTGTCTGCTCCCAAGTACCCGCCCTTGGTGAGAGGAACATCATGCACCCGGTGCTTCGTGCCCTCATGCATATCCTAGCACCTTCCGCCGTGAGACGCCAGCTTCTGTCTGTCGTCGCCTCGTATCGACGGGTCGCTTATGCACCAGTACACATTGCTACCGCGATGTTGCCTTCTTCGTACCCGGTTCATGGCTTAAGGAGCTATACTCCTGCTCGCCCCCTAAGAAACCAGTTCCTCCTCTGGGCTGCTCGGTTGTGAGCTTGGGCTCCAGAGTCGTGAAAGGGACGGATGTAATGAAAAACTAACAAGACACAAAATTATACTCACACAGACAGACAAGAGAGAAGGTGATAACAGACAAAAGGGTGGCCTTGAAAGCGCAAGAGAATGCGAAAACTGGCATGCAGTGAGTACTTACCTGTAGTAGTTTTCTGGGTACAGTGGGACGTAGCGCCATGATGTGTCCAGATCTTCACTCAGAAGTATGCTGACATCTTCACTCAAGGTACAGTACTCTTCTATATTAAGACTGTCTCTCCTACAGTGATGCCCCATATATTTTGCAACCTTGGCTGATCCACTGACCTGCTCGTGACCACCATTGTAAACCGGAAAGTCCAGGTGTAAAGCGATATCATCGTGGCCATTAAGTGTGTACAAGGTGCCGTTGTGGAAATGAGAACTGACCGATGTCAGACGAATCATCGAAGGTCCCGTGAGTGTGGTATTCGTATTTGATGTAGTCCTGGTACTGGAACTCCACATCGCCGTTGGCTTGATCTGTGTCGTCTGCGTGCTGACCGAGCTCCTGGTCAATGTTGTCCATGATGTCTTCGTCACTATCGTTGGCACGCATAAACGACTCGAACGCCTCCTGGGAAAACTTGTTGCTGTCTATATAGTCATCATCGACGCCTCCTGTCAGACTGTCTATTTCATCTTCAAAGAGACGGTTCTCGTCGTTACCGCCCTCGTCTACTTCATCTATATTGTCGATGAAGATTTTCCCATTTTTCACGATGACTGCCTGCAGCGGCAAGCAGTTGTCTCTGCCCATCTGTTCCAGGGGCTCCAGAACCCCAGCTCTCATGGTGGGGGTGGCTGTCTCCACAAGGTCTCGCTCATCCATGAGAAACTGCCATAGTGGTGGCTGGAGAGAAGATGGCTGTTGCAGGCTCTATCAGCGCAGACTCGCTGGCTGGGAGAGCACAATAATCATGTCTGTCCACAGGCCAGCAGAATGATGCCTTTCGCGGCTGTCAGCAAACACTCACGCTGGTTCCACTTCACAGATCATACACACATTATCCTGAAAAGAAATGCAGATACATATGTTATTAGCACTGATCGATGGCTGGGTATTGTGTTCAGGAGAAGCTGGACCCACTCACTTTCAAGGTGACATTAAATAAACTGTAGCCGTGTTTCCGTCAAGTCTCTCTCTCTCTCTCTCTCTCTCTCTCTCTCTCTCTCTCTCTCTCTCTCTCTCTCTCTCTCTCTCTCTCTCTCTCTCTCTCTCTCTCTCTCTCTCTCTCTCTTTGACACACACACACACATATTCAATCATATTTCCGTACATACACACAGAATTAAAATGACATGTTTATCACTGCTTGAGATGAAACCGAGGTGTCGTATTCATCACAAACATTGAATACTCCTTCTTATCATTGTGTGGTGACATGTGTGTGTGTGTGTGAGTGTGTGTGTGTGTGTGTGAGAGAGAGAGAGAGAGAGAGAGAGAGAGAGAGAGAGAGAGAGAGAGAGAGAGAGAGAGAGAGAGAGAGAGAGAGAGAGAGAGAGAGAAGGAAAGCCTGATGAGAAATACATTGACAGGTAATAACTGGTACTGACAACAGATCATGGGAAAGAAGTGGATGTAAGAGGACCAACCAGACAACAAATGGAGCAACGGTAGCGCAGCGGCTTGCACCCATACCTTCCGGCCCGGTGCTCATGTGAACGCATCTACATCGGGTAGGGGAATTTTATTTTATTATTTGACCTGGGCAGTTTACAACCGGCAGCAGGAAATGTCCTGGGAAGTCAAGGCGGGCGGTGTGCTACTGGTAACATCAACGATGGAGTGCCGGTTGGTTCATACAACAATATGGGAGATGGCACCATGTCACGATTGGTTCACACAACAATATGGGGCTGGCATCATGTGACGAATGGTTCATACAACAATATGGGAGATGGCACCATGTTACGATTGGTTCATACAACAATATGGGAGATGGCACCATGTCACGATTGGTTCATACAACAATATGGGGCTGGCATCATGTGACGAGTGGTTCATACAACAATATGGGAGATGGCACCATGTCACGATTGGTTCACACAACAATATGGGGCTGGCATCATGTCGTGATTGGTTCATACAACAATATGGGGGATGGCACCATGTCACGATTAGTTCACACAACAATATGGGGCTGGCACCAGGTCACGATTAGTTCACACAACAATATGGGGCTGGCACCATGTCACGATAGGTTGACACACCAATATGGGGCTGGCATCATGTGACGAGTGGTTCATACAACAATATGGCAGATGGCACCATGTCACGATTGGTTCATACAACAATATGGGGGATGGCACCATGTCACGATTGGTTAACACAACAATATGGGGCTGGCACCATGTCACGATTGGTTCATACAACAATATGGGGATGTCACCATGTCACGATTGGTTCACACAACAATATGGGGCTGGCATCATGTCACGATTGGTTCATACAACAATATGGGGGATGGCACCATGTCACGATTAGTTCATACAACAATATGGGGCTGGAACCATGTCACGATTAGTTCACACAACAATATGGAGCTGGCACCATGTCACGATTGGTTCACACAACAATATGCGGCTGGCACCATGTCACGATTAGTTCACACAAAAATATGGAGGATGGCACAATGTCACGATTAGTTCACACAACAATATGGGGCTGGCACCATGTCACGATTAGTTCACACAACAATATGGGGCTGGCACCATGTCACGATTGGTTCACACAACAATATGGGGCTGGCATCATGTAACGATTGGTTCATACAACAATATGGGGCTGGCATCATGTCACGATTGGTTCATACAACAATATGGGAGATGGCACCATGTCACGATTAGTTCACACAACAATATGGGGCTGGCACCATGTGACGAATGGTTCATACAACAATATGGGACTGGCATCATGTCACGATTGGTTCATACAACAATATGGGGCTGGCATCATGTCACGATTGGTTTATACAACAATATGGGGTTGGCATCATGTCACGATCGGTTCATACAACAATATGGGAGATGGCACCATGTCACGATTAGTTCACACAACAATATGGGGCTGGCACCATGTCACGATTGGTTCATACAACAATATGGGGCTGGCATCATGTCACGATTGGTTCATACAACAATATGGGAGATGGCACCATGTCACGATTGGTTCGTACAACAATATGGGGGATGGCACCATGTCACGATTAGTTCACACAACAAAATGGGGATGGCACCATGTCACGATTGGTTCACACAACAATATGGGGATGGCATCATGTGACGATGGTTCATACAACAATATGGGAGATGGCACCATATCACGATTGGTTCATACAACAATATGGAGGATGGCACCATGTCACGATTGGTTCATACAACAATATGGGGGATGGCACCATGTCACGATTGGTTCACAAAACAATATGAGGGCTGGCATCATGTCACGATTAGTTCACACAACAATATGGGGCTGGCACCATGTCACGATTGGTTCACACAACAATATGGGGCTGGCACCATGTCACGATTAGTTCACACAACAATATGGGGGATGGCACCATGTCAATTAGTTCACACAACAATATAGGGGTTGGCACCATGTCACGATTAGTTCACACAACAATATGGGGCTGGCACCATGTCACGATTGGTTCACACAACAATATGGGGCTGGCACCATGTCACGATTAGTTCATACACAAATATGGGGCTGGCACCATGTCACGATTAGTTCATACAACAATATGGGGCTGGCACCATGTCACGATTAGTTCACACAACAATATGGGGCTGGCACCATGTCACGATTGGTTCATACAACAATATGGGGATGGCATCATGTCACGATTAGTTCACACAACAATATGGGGCTGGCACCATGTCACGATTAGTTCGCAAAACAATATGGGGATGGCGTCATGTCACGATTGGTTCATGCACAAATATGGGGCTGGCACCATGTCACGATTGCTTCATACAACAATATGGGGATGGCATCATGTCACGATTAGTTCATACAACAATATGGGGATGGCATCATGTCACGATTGGTTCACACAACAATATGGGGCTGGCACCATGTCACGATTAGTTCATACAACAATATGGGGCTGGCATCATGTCACGAATACTTCTGAAGGTGAGGACAAGGTCCCTTAACGTTGTCGCTCACCAGACACCAGAAACATTAAAAGCTACATACCGGAAGTCGATCCCCACCCTAATGACGGCCATGACCTGTAACTCGACACACTAACAACTGGCACCATGTACAGAGGTCTTCACCATCCATGCCCCAGATGCACATGAGCAACAGCATGAAGTTACATTTGAGTCAATGAAAGTATCCTGTGTACGGGAGCTGAGGTGGTATAGTCATTAGAGTGCTTGCCTACCATAAAAGTCCTGGTTGGCTTTACTCTCTCGGATCCCGTGTCTGTGGGTCTGCGTGAGGGAGGCAAGAGGAAGGAGTGAGACCTACTCCGTTGGAATAGTTACTGCGAGAGCGTGGCTTAAAGGCCCTCAACTTGAGAAAACTGGGTATAGTTCAAACTGTCCTTGTTGACTAATTCAGTAATCAGAGGATGTTAAACTTCCCACTAGTCTAGTCTTTTCAGATAAGGACGAGAATCTGGGAAAGTTCGAGTGCACAGTAACAATCAGGATGGAAACAGGAATCATGAAGCTCAAGAGGCCGCTGTCAGGGCTACATTTCATGATTAGAAAACCTGCCACAACAGAGCTTGTCTAGAATGGTAAATACAAGTTGACATATGTCCGGTGATTAGAAAACCTGCCACAACAGAGCTTGTCTAGAATGGTAAATACAAGTTGACATCTGTCCGGTGATTAGAAAACCTGCCACAACAGAGCTTGTCTAGAATGGTAAATACAAGTTGACATCTGTCCGGTGATTAGAAAACCTGCCACAACAGAGCTTGTCTAGAATGGTAAATACAAGTTGACATCTGTCCGGTGATTAGAAAACCTGCCACAACAGAGCTTGTCTAGAATGGTAAATACAAGTTGACATCTGTCCGGTGATTAGAAAACCTGCCACAACAGAGCTTGTCTAGAATGGTAAATACAAGTTGACATCTGTCCGGTGATTAGAAAACCTGCCACAACAGAGCTTGTCTAGAATGGGAAATACAAGTTGACATCTGTCCGGTGATTAGAAAACCTGCCACAACAGAGCTTGTCTAGAATGGTAAATACAAGTTGACATCTGTTCGGTGATTAGAAAACCTGCCACAACTGAGCTTGTCTAGAATGGTAAATACAAGTTGACATCTGTTCGGTGATTAGAAAACCTGCCACAACAGAGCTTGTCTAGAATGGTAAATACAAGTTGACATCTGTCCGGTGATTACAAAATCTACCACAACAGAGCTTGTCTAGAATGATAAACACAGATTGGCATCTGTCCGGTGATTAGAAAACATACCACAACAGAGCTTGTCTAGAATGATAAACACAGGTTGAAATCTGTCTGGTGATTAGAAAACATACCACAGTAGAGCCTGTCTAGAATAATAAACACAGATTGGCATCTGCCGGTGCTACGGGGCTGGTGCACTATAGTGAGATGTGTATGATTTACGGAAGCTTACTGGAGTTAACTGTAGTTATCCGAGTCTGGAATGTGGTGATCTCTTACAAGTAAAACTGTCTCCCAGAGAGAATACATCGAGGTATCATGTTGACAGTATCGCCCTGCAGTTGCTGGGGATTGAACCAGAACTACTGTGTCAGCAGCGTTGTGAACACACTGACCACGTAATGGAGTCTGTTGAAACCTCAAGGAACCTCTTAGGGATGTGAAAATCCACAGATCTTCTAATCATTCTGGGAGACATGGCTGCTCAAATCGGGGGACAACGCAAAAAAATGACAGAGAATTGTGGATTAGGGTAGAGAAATGAAAGAACAAAATCAAGGAAGACCCTACCCTTGGAAAAGGTCTGAGACATCAGAAGCAGACTGATTGTATACTGCTCAGAGAAAGACTTGGAAAAGGTGTTACATCTGCAAGGACATATCCAAGAGTTGATGTACACTCAGACCACAATCCTGTAGTAATCCAATTAGCTTAAAGTTGAAAGGTTCAGGGGGAAAAGATGAGCACATAATTACAGATTGATATATCACCGTTCTAGCTACCCATCCTGAAAGAGCACTAAAAACAACATGTAAGAGAACACACAACAACGAATCTCATGGTGGGAATCTGCTGTGGGCAACAAGTCAAGTGCTAGGACCATCGTATTTTGTAGACCTGGGCGCACGGAGGAGTAAGTGACCGGTCTTTCCCTCCCGTAGGGAACGACGATTGCTTCCATCGAATCTACGTCCGACCGCACTAACGCGATTGTCAACGTGACGGCTTAACCATTACATCAACGCCCCGCTGCATTATTCCCATGTCTGGACAATGTTTAGACGGAGAATATATTCAAGCAGTAATACACCATCAGAGATGAGAACGGTACAGTTTTGTAGACTGAAACAACAGCAGGTATGTAGATGGTGCAATTTTATTTACTGAAACAACAGAAGGTATGAAGACGGTACAGTTTTGTTGACTGACACAATATGGCCTCCAAAATTATACAAGTAATGAAAATGACTTAAACATTAATTTATTATTATTATTATTATTATTATTATTATTATTATTATTATTATTATTATTATTATTATTATTTCCAGATTATAAGTGTTAACTTTCCTCTGGAGTGAACTAGGCAGGCCGAGAGAGGGATCATGCTGCATGGGCAACACGTGGTTTCTTTATTTTAGCCCAGGCTTTGTGCTATGGAGAGGCAATAACTCCATCCCTGGTCTTGTAACACTCTGAGTGAGCTGAAGCAAGCGAGGAAGAATGTACAAAAGGCTGCCAGGCAGTGTGCGAATGACTATTGGATCAAGTTATGTGAGTCCATTCAAATCGCAAGTGATAAGGGAAACATCAGAAGCATGTATGAAGGGATAAAGAAAGCCTGTGGTCCAATGGTCAAAAGAAGTGCACCGCTGAAAACCTTGACTGGAGAAATCATCACTGATAAGAAACAGCAGATGGATAGATGGGTCGAGCACTATTTAGAGCTTTACTCAAGTGAGACCAAGCTAGGGGATGATGCCCTCAACGCCATAGAGGCCCTGCCAACTCTTGACCACCTGGACACACTTCCCACTATAACAGAAGTTAAGTGTGCTATAAATGAGCTTGCATCTGGCAAGGCTCCAGGTAAGGATCCACCAGCTAATAGAGCTATGCTGGCAAGAAGGACAAGTCCCACAGGATTTCAAAGATTCAAATATCATAACGCTGTACAAGAACAAGGGAGATCGGAGCGACTGTAACAACTATAGGGGTATCTCACTTCTGTGTATTGTTGGGAAAGCATTTGCCAGAATTGTCCTGCGCAGACTTCAAGTCCTGGGAGATCAAGTCTACCCCGAATCACAGTGCGGCTTCCGTCAGAACCGGTCTACCATTGATATGATATTCTCATTGCGACAGATGCAAGAAAAATGCCGGGAACAAAATCAGCCACTGTTTATTGCCTTCATCGACCTCACAAAGGCATTCGATTTGGTCAGTCGTGAGGGTCTGTTCAAAGCACTAAAGAAGATTGGCTGCCCACCAACTCTTCTGTCCATTGTGGAATTGTTCCACACAGGCATGAAGGGTATAATCAAGTTTGATGGCTCAACTTCAGAAGAGTTTGAAATCAAGAGTGGAGTTAAGCAAGGTTGTGCACTATCCCCCACCCTCTTTGGGATATACTTTTCACTTCTACTGAAATATGCCTTTCGTGACCAGGATGACGGTATATACATTCACTCACGCTCAGACGGTGGCCTCTATAATGCTCAGAGATTGAAGGCCAAGACCAAAATTAGCAGGGGCTTTTTGCGGATGATGCTGCGATTACGACCCACTCTGAGGAAGAATTACAACATCTACTATCTGCATTCTCCAATGCTTGTTCTGAATTTGGTTTAACAATTAACAAAAAGAAGACACAGATTATGTCACAAGGTGCACATGGTGTACCATCAATCTTTATTGACGACGCCGAACTGGAGATAGTAGACCATTTTACATATCTAGGATCAGAGGTAAATAGCAAATTATCCCTCGATCAGGAAATCAACATCAGGATTGGCAAGGCAGCAACAACAATGAACATGTTAGCAAAAAGAGTCTGGGAGAACAGGAAGCTTACTGCCAAAACAAAAGTTCTCGTCTACCAAGCCTGTGTCCTTAGTACTCTTCTTTATGGCAGTGAAACCTGGACAACTTACTCACGCCAAGAGAAACGTTTAAACAGCTTTCATATGCGGTGTCTGCGAAGAATACTTGGTATTAAGTGGCAAGACAAAATCACAAATACTGAAGTATGCTTGCTTGCTTGTGTTCGTTGGCTTGAGCTCCAACGCGAAGTCCTGTATGTCGGATGAAGGCATCCTGTTGTCCAACATCAGTGTGATGTCATACAGGACCTGAGTTTTGCGTGAGTATCCGTTGTCCCATGTCTGGCTTATTGGTGTGCAGACTGGTGGTTCCTCGCCGTACAGGCAGACACTCTCCGACTTCGGAGGAATCGGCGAACCTACTGACTTTAGCCAGGACCCCGAAGGGACCTGTTGCCCAGGACGCTCGACGAGGACGCGTCAATAGGTCTTGGCCAGTATATAACCCGGCCCTGGTGCCTTGGAAACACCTCTGCGTCCCTATACTGAAGTATTGGAAAGATCAGGTTGTGTGACGGTGTATTCCATGCTCAGTCTTCGTAGACTTAGATGGATAGGACACGATAGGAGGATGAATGATGGTAAAATACCAAAGGACATCTTTTTTGGTGAATTACAGACGGGTAGGAGATCTCAGGGTCGGCCTCTACTACGATACAAAGATGTGTGTAAGCGGGTCATGATTGATACAGACATTGATAATGCACATTGGGAGCACGTCGCCGCTGAACGTGTTGCATGGAGGGCAACAATCAGAAATGGAATAAAGACAAAGGAGAAAATGATTGCAGATAAAGCACACACAGAACGTGAGAGACGTAAAATGGTGCAAAATGGTGGAAATGACCATGTTTTCACATGCACCTACTGTGGGCAAACATTTGCAGCAAGAATTGGCCTTACCAGCCACACTCGCCACCGCCATGGATCGTAGTTATTAAGCCTTTTTGAAGCACAATGTACCAAACTATCGTCTGTAAAGACGGAAAGGTGCCAATGAATTATTATTATTAAAGATGTGATCATCGACAAAGAAAGTGTGAAGCCAGTGTTTATAATGACTGAATAGAAAGACACTTGGGCTAGTGGTAGTCTCTCTTACCTAGGCCTATTAGTAACTGATGACGACATGTTGGAAGCAGAAATGCGAAAGAAAATAGGAATGGGCAAGCAATGTTCAACAATAAAAAACATCCTTTCACCTCTAACCAGCTACTTTATGAATTACACCTAAGAGTGATCATTCGCTACATTACTCTTCATTATGCTACGGTGCAGAAACACGAACACTGATTAAACAATGTAAAAGCCGTGGTGAAGTTTTCCAAATGTGGTTTTCCAGACGAATAGGAACAATATCGTTGCAGGTGAAGGAAAAAAATTAGGTTAGTTAGCCAGTCGTTAGTCGCGGTTTCAACTTTAAGGCAGACAGTTTTCCCCATAATGCTCCCTTCCTGTGCCATAGAATATCACACAAAAGGTACCTCACTGTGCCATGTGAAAAGTGAATCAGACAGCAGTCGCGACAAACCAACAGCACGCACATGCACACATAAGGCCGATGCCAGAATGCCAACACAACAGTCCGCCACTAAAATTACAGTTCAACGTCGATGGAAGCGGCAGTCACTAGAAAACTAGCAGTTGCGCACACATCACTGCATAAGGAAAAACCAGTTAGTTCAGCATCCTGCCATCCGCCATTTTTCCTGAAAATGCAGTTCACAAAACAAACCACCGTGAACAGATGTAAAAGCATTCCCATTCCACGTGCAATTCACAGTGTAGTCTCAAGCACTTACCTCAATAGGTGTGCGACGGAATCGTGAACTACCAGTCCAAATAAGAAAAGAGCTTAATCAATCCGTAGATAGAAGCAAATACATCCCAGAAGCCTTAACAGCTCACCAGCCCTGCCGCCATTTTTCAAACAAATTTAATACAAGAAATGGGATTTAAGAAAACATAACTGATTGAGATGGAGGTCAGGCAAGTAAGGTACTTCGGACATATGAAAAGACATTGCTCTTTGTTAACGGATGTTTTGGAGGGAAAGGTGGAGGAGAATTGGGTGAGAGGACGGCCCGTTACAGAGTCCATCAAAGGATGGACTGGGAGAAGCTTACATGAATCCATCGTGAAGACACAAGACAGAGGGTGTTGCAGACTCATTACAATCCCACCTTCAATACAGACGTGGTGCTTGACTGATCGAGTGATGCAAACTTCTAAACCAGAGAGGGGACGTTTTCACATGGACAGTCGGGGATAATTATGGCAATAACTGACTGTCTGCTTTGTAATCGATAAACTGGCTGTGTGGCTTCACTGGTAACGAGGAGAGGAAGCGCGGGGGAGGACAGCGTGTAGATACTGCGTGGTCTACAGAAGACCTTTATAGACAGTCTCTCCGACACACACTGTGCGAAACTGATGGGTTTGCTCAGATATTCGCTTGGGTAAACAGTCTACAAATAAATCGTAAGGGCAAACAAAACATAAATGTCACAGCACAAATAAATGGACCAGAAGAATGCATCTATCTACAAGCAAGTCTAAGCGGCTTCAATCAATTTATTCGCATTGGTTAATTTCTTCTTCTTTTCGTTCATCCGGAGTGTTTTTTCAGATGTGATTGCGGTGTGTCTGTTATGCGCCCTTGGGCCGAAACCCGTAGGCCAACACATCGACTTTAGCGTGCTTTTTTGACCAGGTAGCATTCCTGGGAGACTCTCACTTTTGTGGTGCCATCTACAACCATGCTGGCCAAGGTTGAACGGTCGAAGACAACGGTCATCCCTCAAAGGAAGGCAGGGACAGTCCATAGCATTTTCCGCCATCCAAGGTTGCTTCCATAGTTGCAGGGCCGACACATAACGCCCTGGATCTGGGCTCACCGAGGGAAATCGTCACGTCCTGCTCATGGCTGCTTTAAATCCTCACTTCAATATATTGGTCATTTCGTTTTCCCCGGGCCATTCCCGCACAAACCAGGCAGGTTTGCAGACGGTATCCACTCAGCGAGTTTTCGGACATGTGCTTGTCGTTGCGCCCGTCAGAGCTGTTCCAGGCACGACAGACATTCGGAAAACTACCTAGTCAGAGCTGTTCCGAACAAGAGCGGCATTCGGAAACTAGATAGTCAGAGCTGTTTCTAGCACGAGAGACATTCGGACGAGACATTTCACTCGGACGTAATTGCGTAGTGTCAATTTTTAGTTTGCCACCCGTAGGACGACACTTCCGACTTCCGGCGGGCATTTTTTAATGAGGTTAGCCTTCCTCGGGTTTCGAGACTCTTGTTTCGGCTTCCACACAGCAAGCTTTCGCTTCGGGCTGCCACGTAATGGATTCGCAAGACAGGCGTTCCATTTCGTGTCAACGAGACAATTTTCCACCTTTGACTACACTCACTCCATGAATGTGTTTACAGACTATCGGACGTCTGCGAGACGTACGACCGAGGTGTTTTTCCACCTTTTGTACTCGCTCACGAGGTAGGCTACATGTGCTGCCGGCTCAGCACCTTACCTCCGTGCGTCTGTGGGCGAGTAACGGTCAGGCCCTTTCATCCGGGGATACCTCATATCCCCCAGCTAAGAGCCATCGAACGAATCTGCGCCGAGAATGTAGTGTTCTCAGCACATCATCACAATTTTGATGTAGGTTTGTGTCGGCCAGGCTCTCATTCCGAGAGTTTATGGCTTAGAGACGTTCAGCCATACACCTCGGATGGGAGCCTTAGAGGTTATGTCCGGACTGAGATTTTAGGGATCGTTTGCCTGATTTTGACTGCTATCCTGTCTTACCTGCAGAGCAGCAGGTTGTGTCTCTCTTAGTCTGGTCCCTATCCCACGAGCCGCCCGATATGTAGTTTTTCACCCATCGGCAAGCACATGGGGTCGATGGGACACGCAAGCTCCCCCACCACGGCAAGGTGGAGACACATCGGGGGAAGGCATTGGTTAATTTCAAAACACTGTGTTAGTTCTACACCGAAAAAATCAAACGAGTTCCGTTCTCATTAGTTAGATAATTTACTAGTTGTTATTCCCATATATTGTTTTTGTCCTTTTTTTTTAAACTTACGTTTTGCGCAACTATTGATGTTTGTGTTGATCCTAAAAAATAGTGTTGTTTTTCAGCTGATTTTTCCTAAATATACTATCTTTGCTTATGTTTGTATTTATTTCCTTATTTGATCAGTGATATTACGCAGACAAGGAATGTGGCTGACATATTTGTAACGTACAGCATGTCTGGTGTGTATTCTTTATTTCTCAACAAGAACTTATCCTATTTATTATATCGCGTTACTTGTCTGTGTAGAGACACCAGCAAACCTCCCATGTTCAAACGTTTGATCGACTGATGCTCACTGAACCTAACATCAAACATCGGACTACCCATCAGTGACATCATTTCATTGGCCAAGCTGATGCTTTCTTCATAAATTGAGCTTTTCAAATGAAATCAGGCCCAAAAACATGATGTGATGCGTTGTCCAGGCTGGCTGCAGGTGTCCGGTGCAATACAAGAGGGGATACTTAGTTGTGTAAGACTGTTTGGGTGCTGTGAGAAGCGTTCGAGTCAAGCTGTATTGATTTTATAATATAAACATGAAATTGCATTGCTACACAATGTTTCTGTTAGCGTAAATAGCTAGTGTCCAGTCGCCATTACACTATCTTTCAAAACCGTTTTTGTTTTCAAATCTGAACAGAAAGTTCAGCTGTGATTTCTTCCACACATATAAACACACACACATACATACAAAACACACACACACACACGCACAGGTAGGGAGAGAGAGAGAGAGAGAGAGAGAGAGAGAGAGAGAGAGAGAGAGAGAGAGAGAGAGAGAGAGTCAATATTACGTATATCTGCAAGCACCTGAGAGAGAGAGAGAAATTATATAAACTTTATGTTGGCAAGCACATGTGTGAATTTGAAAGTAGATTACTTCTAGGTTTGCAAGGACGTATACGAGTGTGCGTGTGTGTGCGCGCGCGCGTGCGTGTGTGTGTATGTGTGTAGCATGTAAATTGCAGAACGTTGCGATCAGCCCAACTCAAGGTTTATTTATTAAGCAATTTTACGTTCAGTAGTTTGCCATTACATTGGACTCTCAATAGCAGAACAACAGAAGTAATGGTTATTATAAAGAAACTTATATACCGAATGAGCAATATCAATGTCAATGAACCAATATGAAACAATTCAATGTATTCATGTATGTAAGTACTTTAATAACAACGGAATGAAGGTGTATTCAACGAGTCACACATAGAATAGCCCGAGCAAAGCCAGCATTTCACAAGCTGATGGATATTCTCTGTAATTCACCTGTGTCAATCGAAGCGAGGGCAAGAATTCTTCAGAACTAATCCTGATGTACGGAAGTGAATCATGGACAATTAGTAGATAAGTGAGAAATTATGTGGAGGCTGCAGATATGTGGTTTTATAGAAGAATGGTGAGAACACCGTAGCGGATAGAAACAGCAATGAAGATATCTGGAAATAAGTTAACGGGTTACCACATCAGAAGAAAATAGTCCACATTCTTTGGGCGTGTCATGAGAAGAGGAAAGCTGCAGTATGTCTCCATAACTGTAAAGTTGGAGGGGATACAACTAGTACTACTTCTTCACGGACTTAGGAACCCTTGCCCCGGGTAGATTGGGCTAGGGGACTGAATGGCCACGGGTGAGTTGGTCGTGAACGTGGAACATCTGGTATGCGGGCGATAGATGGTGGAAGCGTCAACAGAGAGAACAAACTGAAGTATCTGGGAATCACATTTGACAGGAGTCTGTCCTTCAAGGATCATGTGGAGACGGTTGTGACAAGATCTCAAAAGGGACTCAACGCACTTAAAACTATGGCTGCAATGGACATAGAGCAGAGAATTCTTTTCAGACTATACCAGCACTTGATCTTCTCAGCGATTGATTATGGACTAGGACTGCTCACTGTCTCAAAGAGTCAGCTGGTGAGATTAGAGCGCATACAGAACGAGGCTATGCGAGTCATTCTGGAATGCACCAGAGACACCCCAGTGGTGTGTATGCGGTACATCCTTGGTTTGCCGACTGTTGCTGGTAGGCTCAAGGTGATGCAGGCGAAGGCATACCTCAGAGTAGCTGCTGACACAGATCACCCGTTGCATGAGGCGCTGGACGCAGTTAAGGGCCAGCGACTGATAAGAGGGAAATCATGGATGGCTCAGGCGGAGGATACTATCAGACAGGTGTGCCCCTTGGAGAACATTAGGCGAGGAGAGGAGTGGGTCAGAGTGCCAGCGGAGCAGTCAGACTTGTGCAGAGTTATAATCACATTGAGCCGGGAGTGCAGGGAGTGGCCAGCAGGGGCCACGGAAGTGGAAATCCAGCAACTAATTCAGGATAATGCTCGCCCGGGTGATGTGATTATCTACACAGATGGTTCGGTGTTGAGAGGTAGTAGAAGTGC
This sequence comes from Cepaea nemoralis, assembly GCA_014155875.1. Classification (NCBI taxonomy): domain Eukaryota; kingdom Metazoa; phylum Mollusca; class Gastropoda; order Stylommatophora; family Helicidae; genus Cepaea; species Cepaea nemoralis. Next base: position 349,036 of record JACEFZ010028189.1, read on the forward strand.
CTGGGGTTTCTTGGCAAAGGCTAATGGTCGACGTTTGGTGCAGGAGAGCCTGGCATATGATACCACAACATCTAGCTTAAGAATGGAGGTGGAGGCAGTCAGTGCAGCTTTCCGCTGGATGGAGAATACGATACACACACATCGTGATTGTAACTGACTCAGAAAGCATGCTGAGTAGGGTGAGGACAGGCAAGCTTCGTGCCGAGTGGCTTGCTTCGCTTCGGAAGTCACGGGTGGCAAGCATCGTCTGGATCTTTTCTCCGGGGCATGCTGGTGTGCTGGGGAATGAACAGGTAGACAGATTGGCTGGCTCTGCAAACCTTGGTGGAGTATTGATGCATGATAAGGCAGACGTGGTTGCGGCCTTGTGGGAGCACGTGTACACCTCGGAGGAGCAAATGGATCACCATGGTCTGGTAAGAATGCGAAAGCGTGGAGTGACGAGGGGATCTGGCCGATGCTCGACGCTTAGAGGAAAGGCGAGACGCACATATAATCAGATTGCTACTGGTACTATTGGGGTTGGAACTCTTCGCTGGCTTCTGAGGATGGGGACGGAGCGCTTATGGGAATGCCCCGAATGCTGTGATGTCGGTTCCTAAATCTATCAATCAATCACGACTTAGGAATATATAACTAGTACTGCTTGTTCATGATTTAGGAATGTATAACTGGTCTGCTTGTTCGTGATTTAGGAATATTTACTACTTGTCAATCTCTATTTCTATTACTCATATCAATCCCTCAGCAATTAACTTAAGAATTCCTATCCGAATCATTTCTGTGTATCTTTTTTTTTAATATAACGCCTTCAGGCGCGCCGCTTGATTGCCTTGTTGCTCGTGCCTGCTGTCATCAGTGTGCGTTGATGGAGATTAGACGTCGCCTATAACTCGTGACGAGTCCGTGCGGTTGAGACCGTACTTTAAGCATCTCTATTCATGTGGTTAACGAGCTGAGACTTGCTGATCGCGGCCTTCAGGCTAAACACAGCGGATATAAAGACACAAACATAATAAACTACTACAACCGCGCTAAAAGTGCCCACCTGTGAGTCAGAGAGCCTGGGGATGGTCTCAGGCTGTACATTTCTGATTTCCGACCTAGGGCTGTAACACATCCACATCATCAACAACAAGGCCATAGGAGAACTGTTTCAATCATAGTTGAACTTGGGAAGATGATGGGGGTGAGAGAGACCCCAGTTGTGTTGTATTCTAACAGTACAATTACAACATGCTACGTCACCATTTTGTGTGTGTGTGTGTTTGTGTGTGTATGTGTGTGTGAGAGAAAGAGAGAAAGAGAGAGAGAGAGAGAGAGAGAGAGAGAGAGAGAGAGAGAGAGAGAGAGAGAGAGAGAGAGAGGGAGAGAGAGAGAGAGAACAAGAGATATCGTATTTGTGTTTCCCTTTATTTTTTCATATCCTTTTTACAAAAGCAATGGCTAACTACAGAGTGTAATCTTGCCTAGTACATCAACAACAGCTGAAAAATGCTGGTGTTGACTGTAACGTCCTGTAAGAGATATGCAACATATTTTATTTTAAATCCTTTTAACAGGACATCGCTGTCTACACCAGCATTTTACTGCTGTTCTTGAGGTCTTGGCAAGTTTACGTTCAGTAGTTTACCATTGCTTTCTGAACGACCAGCTCCCATACCAATTCGTTAAAACCCAGCGCAACGCTGTCTGCTGCCAAATCGTGCGCAGCTGTGTTTCTAACGCAGGTAAGGGATTACGAATCGTGTTAGTCAGACCTTCGCCAAGGAGACGGTGTGTTTCCTTTAGACTCACTTAAACTATGACCTGAATACGTTTAAATAGTTCATTTATTCTATTTCAAATTGTATTTTCTTGTGTGCTATATTTTTCCGCTCTCCCTTATTCTGCCTCGTTGCGCGCAAAGTGTCGTAAATATTCTTTAAAGTACCAACAATGTATCCATCTATAACTCCAAATGTTCAGCTGTCACGCTACGTGGATTGTGGCTTATGGGGGGAAAATAGCAGAAACAATCACACTTGAAACTTGCGAGCAGCTGACGCTATCAAATACTCGATGCATTGTCAAGATATCACAAGTCTGGATCAATACGACCGTCTGATGGCGCTGATTCAAACAGGGATGGCGGGAAGCCAACTCTACCGCCAGACGGACAGACAGGCTAGCAGATTTGAGCTCTCGTCTGATGTATGCATGTATATTATACGTACACGATGGTGTCTGTGATAGACCCTCAAGTCCCATGTATATACATTGCGTGTGCTTGCGTATATAAAACAATAATACTATATGTCCTCAATCATGTTTGCTTGTGTATATTAGACTGCACCGTGTACACACACACACACACACATACACACACATACACACACACTATTGTCACGCGTGTGTGTGTGTGTGTGTGTGATCAGCATACATTGCCTTGGCGGCTGGTGTGGGCGATCATGCCTCTCCACAAATTGCGATTTCCGACGACATTGATAATTTCGTGCGTTGACTCTCTTCCGTGCCATGACACAAGACTGTCAAGAATTTTCTCACACTGTCTTCCTCTATCTCTTTCCACAAATATGTCCGGTTATCACAACATGTTCCAGTTTTTGTCTTCTCATTATGTGGCTAAAATAGATGACAGCTTCTTTCTGATGTTTGCTGATAAGTTGTCTTTGCATTCTTCTATAAAACCACATCTCCTAGGCTTCTTGGCATTTTTTCGCCTGTTTACTTATTATTCAGGATTTACAGCTGTATGTTATAACTGGTTCTATGTAACATGCAAGAACTCTTCTTCAACCGTCAAGGACAAATAGTTATTGCACAAAATGTTCTTCATTTGATATAACAATATATATATATAACTAGTTGGGGTATATATTAGTCTATAAATTACATATCAGGATATAGTGCGTATGTCAAACTATGCGGTATATTGCCATATAGTTCTTGTGGGGCATATTCTCTGGCATGGATTGTGTATGCCGACTGACTATCTTCCCATCTGCTTGTAAGCCATCATGATATTTATATCTAACATCTGGCAAGGAGCGTATTGTTGTTCTCTAGGAGTAATTCTTAATTGACTTGCTGTAGTATCACTCTTTACACCTTCTATGAATATGAATCTTTACATACACATCACGTGACGGTCAACACCACTTCAATAATGAACTCCTCGTGACATAACAGCAGCGTAGTTTCTAAACAGTGTATTATCGTCTCTTTAAAATAGTTCACAACATCATCTAATCAGTGTCAATCAACGCGACCAAAACTTCAGACAACAATTCTTGCACTCGGCGTCTACAGTCAAACACTGTCGCTCGATCTCTCAAATGACGTCGGCATTCAACCGCTGTTTCACAAACTCTGCATATATACACACAGTGACGGCAAGATGAGATTCTGCCATTCACCATCTTCAGTCCGACCCCAAACTAGGTCCAGACGTGAATGAGCCCTGATGGACTCGTTGTCCCCTGCTCAGCCACTCGCCTTGCCATATTCATGCAAAGCGTGGCCCTGTACTTGCTCAATCTTCACGCCAACTGCGTTCAGCTCTGACCTGTATGCAGTAAATGTCCTATGACCCAACCTCGATCATGGCAATATACCAGAATAAAGCACATGTGTATGATTTTTCCTGATCATACCTCCATATTGTATGCTAGACATACCTCCATGTTGTATACTGGACATGCCTCTATGTTGTATACTGGACATACCTACATGTTGCATACTGGACATACCTACATGTTGTATACTGGACATACCTACATGTTGTATACTGGACATACCTACATGTTGTATACTGGACATACCTCTATGTTGTATTCTGGACATACCCCCATGTTGTATACTGGACATACCTCCATGTTGTATACTGGACATACCTCCATGTTGTATAATGGACATACCTGTATGTTGTATACTGAACATACCTCCATGTTGTATACAAGACATACCTCTATGTTGTATCCTGCACCATGTTGTATACTGGACATACCTCTATGTTGTATACTGGACACACCTCTGTGTTGTATAATGGACATACCTCCATGTTGTATATTGGACATACCTCTATGTTGTATCCTGGACCATGTTGTATACTGGACATACCTCTGTGTTGTATACTGGACACACCTCTGTGTTGTATAATGGACATACCTCCATATTGTATACTGGACATACCTTCATGTTGTATACTGGACACATCTCTGTTTTATACTGGACATACCTCCATGTTGTATACTGGACATACCTACATGTTGTATACTGGACATACCTACATGTTGTATACTGGACATACCTCCATGTTGTATAATGGACATACCTGTATGTTGTATACTGAACATACCTCCATGTTGTATACAAGTCATACCTCTATGTTGTATCCTGCACCATGTTGTATACTGGACATACCTCTATGTTGTATACTGGACACACCTCTATGTTGTATAATGGACATTCCTCCATATTGTATACTGGACATACCTCCATGGTGTATACTGGACATACCTACATGTTGTATACTGGACATACCTCTATGTTGTATACTGGACATATCTTCATGTTGTTTACTGGACATACCTCCATGTTGTATACTGGACATACCTCTATGTTGTACACTGGACATACCTCCATGTTGTATACTGGACATACCTCTATGTTGTATACTGGACCATGTTGTATACTGGACCATGTTGTATACTGGACATACCTCTATGTTGTATACTGGACCATGTTGTATACTGGACATACCTCCATGTTGTATACTGGACATACCTCCATGTTGTATACTGGACCATGTTGTATACTGGACCATGTTTATACTGGACCATGTTGTACACTGGACATACCTCCATGTTGTATACTGGACATACCTCTATGTTGTATTCTGGACCATGTTGTATACTGGACCATGTTGTACACTGGACATACCTCCATGTTGTATACTGGACATACCTCTATGTTGTACACTGGACATACCTCCATGTTGTATACTGGACATACCTCCATGTTGTATACTGGACCATGTTGTATACAGGACCATGTTGTATACTGGACATACCTCTATGTTGTATACTGGACATACCTCCATGTTGTATACTGGACCATGTTGTATACTGGACATACCTCCATGTTGTATACTGGACCATGTTGTATACTGGACCATGTTGTATACTGGACATACCTCTATGTTGTATACTGGACATACCTCCATGTTGTATACTGGACCATGTTGTATACTGGACATACCTCCATGTTGTATACTGGACCATGTTGTATACTGGACCATGTTGTATACTGGACCATGTTGTACACTGGACATACCTCCATGTTGAATACTGGACATACCTCTATGTTGTATACTGGACCATGTTGTATACTGGACCATGTTGTACACTGGACATACCTCCATGTTGTACACTGGACATACCTCCATGTTGTATACTGGACATACCTCTATGTTGTACACTGGACATACCTCCATGTTGTATACTGGACCATGTTGTATACTGGACCATGTTGTATACTGGACATACCTCTATGTTGTATACTGGACATACCTCCATGTTGTATACTGGACTATGTTGTATACTGGACATACCTCCATGTTGTATACTGGACCATGTTGTATACTGGACCATGTTGTATACTGGACCATGTTGTACACTGGACATACCTCCATGGTGTATACTGGACATACCTCTATGTTGTATACTGAACCATGTTGTATACTGGACCATGTTGTACACTGGACATACCTCCATGTTGTATACTGGACATACCTCTATGTTGTACACTAGACATACCTCCATGTTGTATACTGGACATACCTCCATGTTGTATACTGGACATACCTCCATGTTGTATACTGGACCATGTTGTATACTGGACCATGTTGTATACTGGACATACCTCTATGTTGTATACTGGACATACCTCCATGTTGTATACTGGACCATGTTGTATACTGGACATACCTCCATGTTGTATACTGGACCATGTTGTATACTGGACCATGTTGTATACTGGACATACCTCTATGTTGTATACTGGACATACCTCCATGTTGTATACTGGACCATGTTGTATACTGGACCATGTTGTATACTGGACCATGTTGTATACTGGACATACCTCCATGTTGTATACTGGACCATGTTGTATACTGGATATACCTCTATGTTGTATCCTGGACAATGTTGTATACCGGACATACCTCCATGTTGTATACTGGACATACCTGCATGTTGTATACTGGACATACCTCCATGTTGCATACTGGACATACCTCCATGTTGTATACTGGACATACCTTCATGTTGTATACTGGACATACCTCCATGTTGTATACTGGACATACCTCCATGTTGTATACTGGACATATCTCCATGTTGTATACTGGACATACATCCATGTTGTATACTGGACATACCTCTATGTTGTATCCTGGACCATGTTGTATACTGGACTTACTCCATGTTGTATACTGGACATACCTCCATGTTGTATACTGGACATACCTCCATGTTGTATACTGGACATACCTCCATGTTATTTCCTGGATATGTTCTATGTTGTTTGTCCTTCAAGAATGATGATGACCATTCATTTCATCCAGTATAAAGTTGGGTGAATAATTACCTGCGCGATGAATTGGATTAATGTGAAGAAGAGTTGCGCTGTTCGTCGACCACACTCTCTCGCCTGCGTCCATCTAGTTTTCACATCGTATGCAGATGAGAAATTTGAACAGAAAAACAAAATCGTCCTAAGGAACAGGACGCCATATTTGCCAACATGAAAACAAAAAGAATTGTTTGCATATCCTTTACTGCATATCCTTTACTGGTCTCAACCAATATTTAGCATTGCTGTCAACATCAGCATCTTTTCTGCTGATTTTTGATTTCTTGGCAAGATTACGCTCAGTAGTTTGCCATTGCTTTCTGAGCGGCCGGCTCACATACCCCGTAAGTTACCGACGCAATTCGAACCACTGCTGATTCTCACCGTCGTCACGTTACTTACTAGAGTATACGAGATTACGGAGAAAAGTCGCTAAGCTCTAGGCCAGGAAGCCGGCTGCCAACATGAAGCCAGACATAATGCGAAGACAACATGTTTCCACACAACTGCCGCGTGAAGGAGTTACAACAAAATGCTTACCAATATTTAGCCAAGCATTTTACCCTGATGAGCGGAAGCATGTTTAAAAGCCTAGAGCCACCCGCCCTGCGGAATAGCTAACCATATTCACATTCCGTCATTCTGAGCCGCGGGAAACGTGAATGGGCAATTACAACGTGCATTCTTTAGTCGCCCTTGGTGAGAGCAGAAAGCCGCAGATGCTAGCACGCTTGTCTGCCGGAACTAGCGGTCCTGTGTTCGGAACCTCAGCTAGGCGGCATGTGTGTGTGTGTGTGCGCGCGTGTGTGTGTGTGTGTGTGTGCGCGCGCGCGTGTGTGTATGTGTGTGTGTACACACACACACATAGGAAATGTTCAGGGAAGTGAAGGTGGAAGCTGTGCTACTGACATGATCAACCACCCAGTGTCGATGGATCTATAAACATATGGGGTTAGCACCTGCCACCCAACAAGCCTCAAGGTGGAACAGGATGTTTTATTTTTGGTAATTACTTGACCTTAATCAGCAGAGATGCACGTGGAACTGGCCCTAGCTAGCAGTGACATGTCAGGAACATTACAACACAACCTGTCGCTGGCTGCCGTAATGAGAACATAGATACCAGTGAACAGTGCCAAACCAATAGCGTAGTATCAGAGAAATTACAAGACCTTTCGGCTGGCTGCAGGGATGAGAACATGATAGAGTAACAGTGCCGAGCTAATGTCGTAGGTCAGAGACATTGCAAACTTCTGGCTGGACTGGAGAAGCCTGCACACTGTTTGTTTCATAGAAACTCGGGTTAACTGGAACCGACGTCTCCAAGGTTAGCTAAAGGCGTAACAAGAATAGAAACATCGTCGGCTCGTGTCGGGAGAGAGACAGGGAGATGAGTGAGAGTGAAAGAGAGGGAGAGAGACGGTGGAGAGGCAAGCGAGGACAGAATGAAAATATAAAAGAGAAAGTTGAACAACGACTGATTTATAACATGTTCATAAACCAAACAATAACGCTCCACCTCAAAAATAAAAATTGACAGTAACAGATCTTTACAACTTGCTGTCTCTGGCACAAATCTTCACAGCCTTTTGTCATGGCACGGAAAGGTGGTAGCGCACGAATTAATACAGAGATGGCCAGACTGTAGAGAAGCATGATCGGCTACACCATTCGGCGAAACAGTTGATGATGATAATGTTCACGGTGATGGGGGGCATTCTTAACTCCCATCTTCACAATTGCTGGTTCTTCAATGTTATTTTGAAATATCAACCCATTCCTGTCGAAAATTGTAAAGATATTTCATATACTCCGACCAGGCGTCTAATGTCTCTCCTCGGTCATTCTGACTGTGTGGTTTCTGACAACCCGTTGACGTGGCTAATCTTTCTTAGTAATCTCATGGACCTTTGTGTGTGTTAATTTGGTGATGTGGGTGTTGTGTTGTATTTCATTATCCCTGCAATTTTCAACAAGCTAATCTTCAATTGCCCCTTTGCATAATTTTCTAATGTTTCTTTAGAATCTCTTCATACTGTTCTTGGTTATTGTTATTTCTTCTTCCTCTTCTTCTTCTTCTTTCATTACTTTTAAGATGTCTTTATTCATCCATTTCTTACAGTTTATCATCTTCAGTTGTGAGATAGTTGTTTGTGCAGCCTGTCTAACGAGGTTCTTAAGCTTTGTTCACTGATCAATAAGATCTTGACATATAATGTCTAGATTAGACAATGTATCAAATCTATGACATCACCAGTTTCCAAATTCTTACAGTAAACAGACAATGTGTCACATCTATGACATCACCAGTTTCCACATTCTTAAAGTGAACAGACAATGTATCACATCTATGACATCACCAGTTTCCAAATTCTTACTGTAAACAGACAATGTATCAAATCTATGACATACCAGTTTCCAAATGTTTCCAGTTGTGCACAAATAAACAATGTAGCAAATGTATATCACCGCCAATCTCCAAATTCTGCCAGTCGTGCACGGGCAAACAATTCGAATGAACGGGGCTTGAAAACAACAAACGATTCCGTGCACTCACGGCTAAGAAAGTAGCCATGTAACATCACGTACTCCGTGCACTCACGGCTAAGAAAGTAGCCATATAACATCACGTACTCCGTGCACTCACCGCTAAGAAAGTAGCCATGTAACATCACGTACTCCGTGCACTCACGGCTAAGAAAGTAGCCATGTAACATCACGTACTCCGTGCACTCACGGCTAAGAAAGTAGCCATATAACATCACGTACTACGTGCACTCACGGCTAAGAAAGTAGCCATATAACATCACGTACTACGTGCACTCACGGCTAAGAAAGTAGCCATGTAACATCACGTACTCCACGACAGCCGTGCACGCGCTAGTGGTTAAAATAAAACAACACATGACAACTTAATATACGTCCAATCCATCACAAGATCCATCGGCACATATCTAAACTGAACCCAGTGTTACACTGGTGTGATAGTTCCAATTCCCCGGGCCGTAGTTTCCTGCGTTCACTGTCACTCGTGTCAGCAATATCCATTACTTGTTGCCACTAAACGGTGGAGATATTCTCAGCATGCAAGCAATGTGTGATTTACGATAGAATTACCGATTGCTGTTTACACCAAAGCGTCCGCTCAGTGATATTGCTAAGGGGCGGACTTTTCATTGCTACCCGAAAAATTCGATTACTAAGTCATCTTGAAATTGGTCAGTTCAACACAAATGAGGGACTGTCTTTAAGATGTCCTGTTTTTATGTGTGTGAGCACAATGTGTAAACTGAGCCAATGACTTTCGTGTGTGTATTTTTAAGCACACTGTCCATAACTCGTGCATGTATGTGATTACAATGTGTAAATTGAGCTACTAAATTTCACGTGTGTGAGCACACTGTGTGAATAATAAATTAATGTGGCAAGGCTGACTAATGCGAGATATAATGTACTACAAATAAAACGCAGCAACGGTGAGGCAATAATAGATTTCTAAACAATTCTACAATAATTCTGACGTTCAGTGTGGTTACCGTACATGTTTCACCGCTTAGTTATCTGAACTCCCCCCAACTGCGCACTGTAGCACCCTGGGTGTCGTTGACCTCATTGTGGGAGCGGCATTAAATGAAAGTAAAATACATACATCTGGCTGGTGTTTCCGGTGTCACACATAAGATATGCAAGAATGTGTCTGACGCTCCTCCACGTAACCTACCTTCACTGGTGCTGGACGAGGGTCTGGCGGAGACCGTGATTGTTCAAGTGTTATTGGAAATCTATGGCCTGGCCACAGAGCCAACACACGAGATACTCCATGCATGCAGGCTGTGGGGTCTTTGTGCAGCTTGACCCAACAACATTCTTGACTGCCGGTGCCGATGTAGCGCTGGGGCTTGAACGCTTGTCTGCCCGGCGGTCGTGCGTTCGAAACCACATGGAGATGGAGATTTTTGTAATGGTCATGTTTGCCCAGGTCGACCCAGTCTAAAATGGGACATTGGGAAGTAAAGGCGGGCGGTGTGTTACGTAATACGTCATCAATCCAGTGTTGGTTACCCGATGAAAAACATGGGGCTACCACCATATACCCAATAATCATGTTAGTGTGAGAAGGGTTCCTTACATTGTCGCTACTAATGTCTGACTGCACACACATTACAGTTTCTGAAGATTGAAGCCTTGTGGTTGTACGGGAACCACTTTCCCAAAGAGAGGTTTCTTCTGACTGTTCAAGTGGACTTGAGTTACTTTCAACACAGCAGACAATTGATTTATGTTTATTTTGTTCGTATTTAATCCGTGAACTCTGTCTGACTCAGACTGTAAACAATATAAAATGACACAAAGTAGTGCAGCTTTACATATCGCAGGAAATATACCAACCTCTCTCTCTCTCTCTCTCTCTCTCTCTCTCTCTCTCTCTCTCTCTCTCTCTCTCTCTCTCTCTCTCTCTCTCTCTCAAAATAATCTTGCTTCCCTGTCCCATATCATGTGTATTACCGGTGGTAACCCCAATAACACAAGCATTGGGTTATTTGATCCTAAAATACGTGGTATAACAATCAACCTTACTGACCCTATTTCACAGGGAACAGTATGAGTGAAGCCTCGAATCTGTAGACCGACCTATCCCCATGCCCCATGTGGCATATTGCAGGAACTATACCAACTTCTCTCTCTCTCTCTCTCTCTCTCTCTCTCTCTCTCTCTCTCTCTCTCTCTCTCTCTCTCTCTCTCTCTCTCTCTCTCTCTCTTCTCATATATACCTTGAATATGTCCATGTACACTACTGTATGAATGTCTGCTGAGTGGTGAAGATGTATGTATGTGTACTCACACATATCAGTCCACCCAGACTTTAGGACTCGCCTCACAATAACATAAATGAGTACATAATGTGAGTTTTGTTAGTATTACCATCATACTTGGGTGCACACTTCATTGCTCTTCAATATTCGTCCACTAGGGCCAACTCATTCACTGGCACCCACTCATGCTTTGTAGGTGCATCCACTGGGATTCCTCAGATACCATTCTCAGACTACTATCACAGGTTTACGACTTACCGTCCTGTCTCCGCGCCCACCCACCCCCTTCTTTCAATGTACCACTTCCACTCCAGTACCTGGGATGCTCACTGAACCGTTACACCCACCACCCCGTCATCATCCTACATCCCACTCCCTCGGTTGGGTATAAAAAAGACAACGGTGATATTCGGGGCTATACACAGCTCGGAATTCTGAGGTAAGTAGGAACATTTTTTTCCAATTTTCATTTTCTCTTCATTGCTTTCATTTTTCATCTTTTTATTCTTCTCAGTCCTGTCGTCACGTTTTAATGTAGTCACAGGAGATCTCCGTGACTATATGTTGTGTTTTGTGAATGTGTTTGTTTGCTGATGAAGGCTAATCGCCGCAACGTCCTGTGTGTGTCGTAATTCTGTTATGTAAAGTTGAACTACTTTGTGTCATTTTATATTGTTTATATTTTCACAGCTTTACCGCAGTTCCACCAAATCTGACTCAGACTGGTATGTGTGATCTCTGTGTCGAGCAGACGTGACCAGCCCAGGTTTAATTCGTGAACTCTGTCTGACTCAGACTGGAATGTGTGATCTCTATGTGGATCAGATGTGACTAGCCCAGGTTTAATCTGTGAACTATGTCTGACTCAGACTGGCATGTGTGATCTCTGTGTGGAGCAGACGTGATCAATCCAGGGTTAATTCGTGAACTCTGACTCAGACTGGCATTTGTGATCTCTATGTGGAGCAGACGTGACCAGCCCAGGTTAAATCTGTGAACTCTGTCTGACTCAGACTGGCAGGTGTTATCTCTGTGTGGAACAGACGTGACCAGTCCATGTTTAATCTGTGAACTATGTCTGACTCAGACTGGCATGTGTGATCTCTGTGTGGAGCAGACGTGACCAGCCCATGTTTAATCTGTGAACTCTGAGTTCAGACTGTCACGTGTGATCTCTGTGTGGAGCAGACGTGACCAGCCCAGGTTTAATCTGTGAATTCTGACTCAGACTGTCATGTGTGATCTCTGTGTGGAGCAGACGTGACCAGCCCAGGTTTAATCTGTGAACTCTGTCTGACTCATACTGGCATGTGTGATCTCTGTGTGGAGCAGACCAGACCAGCCCATGTTTAATCTGTGAACTCTGTCTGACTCATAGGCTGGTATGTGTGATCTCTGTGTGGAGCAGACGTAACCAGCCCAGGTTTAATCCCTGTTGTTTCATGACCTGTCTACACCCTCATGTGCCTCTCCGAGTATGTGAAGTTACAGTATCAGTCTTTCATACCCCATGGGATTCTGGGCGTGGAGCGGAGAAGGAAGCCGTGCACAACAGTTCCTGAGGAGATGGCACTTGACCACCAGGTCAGAAGCCAAGTCTCTACGCCAGCTTCACTTGGATAGTCGATTGGCTCTATCCAGGTTCGCTGTCATTGTGTTATACGCTGCATTATCAATACCCCCAACCACGCACTGTACAAATCTCTGTCTGCTGTTAAACAACCACATTAACAAACCTTGGCTCCCACTTGCCCACCCCTACTCCCCCATCATCCCATCAAGCTGACCATAACCCCAACAACCTGGTGGTTTGTATTCCACCTGATCTGCCTTTATCAGACTGTGAAAAATCAGACTTAAATAAGGGTCTGAGTTTCATTCCTACATGGTAAACGCCCATCTGTCGACCGATACACACTGCTGCAGGATGTCCACCGGTGTCACCGTTTTCTTAGACTGAGATATTTCTTCAGCACACAGAAAAGTAGTACCGCTCCTGCCGCCTCATCAGATTTTTGTTCCGTTTTTGCTAGGGGTAAGTCTACTTGGACACCGGGCCCTGGATCTTCGAAAGCGCTGGATTTGTATTTGTTAAAAAAAACTTGGTTGATATTATACAACAACTGAGGGCTAAACCACTCAGACGTTGGGATAGAACTTCAGAAGAACGACAAGCACTGACCCAGCTGCAGCGTTGAGATGACATTACTATTAAACCTGCCGATAAAGACGGAACAGTCGTGGTTTGGCGTTATGATGTTTTGACATTTACTTACTTCTAGTAAATAAAACAAGAAAGTCACAGTGCCGATCTTTTGACCTTTACTTATTGCTAGTAAACAGAACGAGAAAGTCACAGAACCTATCTTTTGACCTTTACTTATTGCTAGTAAACAGAACAAGAAAGTCACAGAGCCGATCTTTTGACCTTTGCTATTGCTAGTAAACAGAACAAGAAAGTCACAGAGCTGATATTTTGACCTTTAGTTATTGCTAGTAAACAGAACAAGAAAGTCACAGAGTCATCTTTTGACCTTTGCTTATTGCTAGTAAACAGAACAAGAAAACTCATAGAGCTGATATTTTGACCTTTACTTATTGCTAGTAAACAGAACAAGAAAGTCACAGAGCTGATAATGTGACCTTTAGTTATTGCTAGTAAACAGAACAAGAAAGTCACAGAGCTGATATTTTGACCTTTGCTATTGCTAGTAAACAGAACGAGAAAGTCACAGAACCTATCTTTTGACCTTTACTATTGCTAGTAAACAGAACAAGAAAGTCACAGAGCCGATCTTTTGACCTTTGCTATTGCTAGTAAACAGAACAAGAAAGTCACAGAGCCGATCTTTTGACCTTTGCTATTTGCTAGTAAACAAAACAAGAGAGTCACAGAATGGAACAACTGACCTTCACTTACTGCCGATAATCAAGACAGTCACAGAACCGAACTGTTGAATTTCAGTTATCGCTGGTAAAATACACTAAAGTTCGAATATTGTTGAATGAATGAACATTCATATATTGTTGATAAAGGCAATTAGATTCAGCTGTCTCAGAGAACTATACTGAAGAGAACTATATTCTGTTACTGTTTGCAACGAGAACTAACATTCAGTTACTGTTGGTAACGAGAGCAAGCATCCCGCTAATAATGTCGGTGAAAAAGAAAATAGCTTGACACACTTTAGTATGGAAATTCCCGCATGTCTGTAAGAATTATGAAAAATAAAACCAAAAGAAAAAAGGGTCCAACTTTTCTCTTAGATGAATTCTAGACGAGATGTGCTGTGTATTTGAAGTTACACAAACTGAACTAACTGTTATTGAAAGCTATATATATCTGTTGTGAATGTTTTATTGAACTGCTAGTGGACACATTGTCGGTGACAGATGAAGCCAGTGTGGCTATTTATTAGATTGGCACTCGGCATAACCTGGCTATAAATTGCAGCTGCATTGTTTATCTTGGTTGAATAAATGAAACGTTGAGAACATAATGACTTTATACACACACACACGCACACACACATACACGCGCACACGCACACACACGCCAAGCACGCACATACACACGCACACACAATACACACACACACGCGCACTGCGAGAATCAAAATGTATATATAGACAGAACAGTTAAGTTCGCAATCTTTCTTACATGTATGAGATACTATCGGCTGAAAATTCCATGCAACAAAAGAGATGACATACCGTGCGACTTCTTAGAACGGGTATAACTTCCACTGAATCACAAAGTAATTTGTCCAGTAAAGTGTCTTGGTGAAGAATGGATGGTTTCATGCAGTCCTCTGCTGAACACAATAACAGAACTGGAAGAGGCGTGCGCGTGGCAAACAGTGAATTGTGGATAGAAAAAAAAAGACTCCAGGAGCACGCCGCAAACATCTTAGGGTCTGGCAGCGTTTTACAACTGCGCGTGCCAAGTGTGGGCCAGGAGCCAGCGCCAGGGAGAGTTGTTTGGCAGGCCGGTATCGATTACTGAACATGGGTATTGTTATTTTATCGAATACTCGAGCGGCAAAAATAAACCGGGTGAGAGCCCGACCTGACATCCACGTGGAGGGTGTGAGATCTGGGTTAGGGGTCGCCGTGGCCGAGAGGTGATGGTGTCCGCCTCGGGTTCAGAAGGTTCCAGGTTCGATTCCAACATTAGGCTGATTATTTGTCCACGAACCACAGGTATCTGATGATATTGCATGCCCCATTGTCTCTCGGGTAGTGAGATCGGATACCTAGCCTTCCCAGATAAGGGCGAAAAATTGAGGTCCCAAATGCATACTGTGAACGTTAATAATCCTACGGCAAATGTAAATCGTAAAGAGTAAGCCGTAAGATCACCGTCCTGGCAAATGTGTTAGGAAATAAAACGGACCCACAGGTAGAGAGCCCGTGACCTTGGATGGAATATGTCTAGAGGCAAACCTGACACGGTATGCTGAATACGCTGACCTGTGAGCTGCCTAGCTAGGTGTGACACACTCACCTCGACCGAGGACAGAAGAAGATCTGGATGATAGCGCCTGACTTCAGTTCTTGGTCCACAGACACTCACCGTAGGATGTTGTATGGAAGCCACATGTGGGCTTGTTAACGAAGATATCTAGGGAGATGAATCCCCAGATCCTAATAGCCAACTGTATAAGAAACTGGAAATGACTCAATAAGACTTTCTAGGGGTATATACTAATTATAAAGTGATGTTTAGCACGGGAAATTACCGAACTTCCGAGAGGATAGCACTCATTATTTGTAAACAAAAAGTCCGTGTGGTTATCCAGCCCACAATAAGCTCCATAGTCACGTTGTCCCTTGACAAGTATTATCAATTAGAACACACATGAAAAGGCTCACACACCAAAGAACAAGTAAATAAACAACTCTTAAATACAACAGATACTATTATATTGGGATAATCCGGGAGAAGGGAAAAGTGTGTGTGTGTGTGTGTGTGTGTGTGTGTGTGTGTGTGTGTGTGTGTGTGTGTGTGTGTGTGTGTGTGTGTGTGATCATGTGACATAGCATAATAATACATAACACAAAAAAGAAGAACAATAACATCTCAATAAAAGATATGACAATAATATATAATTAATTAATTAACGGTCCCGATGTTGTCTTGACGAAGAAATTAAATTAACACCTTCCTATCACCATGGGGATGCTAAAGATTTTCTAAATCGCATCAGATGGTGTATCCAAGTTCATAAGTCTTGCTACAACTACAACTTCGGATTTGTCCATCTCTTATGCGTACTGGTAAAAGTGTAAAAGTCCATGTTTTAAAACATACGATATGAATATTCATTCCTAAAACACAGGAGTGAAAGTTCATTCCCAAAGTTAACCAGGGAATGTCCATTGATTAAAATATTGGGATAAATGTCCATTGTTTAAAATGCACAGAAAATGTCCATTGTTTCAAATACACAGATAAATGTCCATTGTTTAAACTACACAGATAAATGTCGATTCCTATGTAGGAATCAGAAATGGAAATACTGGGTTCAGAATCCTGCGGGGGTCGGCACGGGGAAATCATGAAGTAGTAATAAAAGAGCCTAGAGGCGTTTATCATGCTGGGGTTGATGTTTGGACAATGGAGAGGACAGTGATGATTAAAGGAGAGTCACTCTTCCCGCATTGGAAAGGCATTCTCCTCCTCCTTCCTTGAGGACTATGATTTCCCCCCCCCCCCCCCCCCCCCTGTTGCCATTCTTCATCATTTATGAAAATACCCCATTTTCAGCCAAACAAATACCTTTTCAGCCCAATGAAAACACCACCGTTTGCTGTAGAAAATAAGTGCAAAACAATACAGCTATACCCACAGAAACAAGTGGCAAAGAAAAGGGAAAATGAAGAAGATGGAAAGAAAAAGAAAGAGAGAGTGTGAATGAGAGAATGAGAAAAAGAGTGAAAGAGAGAGGGGGGAGTGAAGTGATTATGATGCAAGAGTGGGTCCTTTAGACCTGGCCCCATTAGGCCCCATTACCTCAACATCTGATGCAGTCTTTCACTCCCTATATTGACACGTTATGTCTCTCTCATTCCTGCCTTACGAAGGTGGATCATTTTCATGCCCTGCAGACTGCCACTAAGAATATATGGTGGCCTTCAGCAAGAGTGGTGCCATTTCTCCGGCGTGACATTTATTCTCTTCTCCCGTATAATTGTATAGGTAGGCCTCAAATCATATTAATAAGGTAACACCAAATCGCATTGATACATTTATAAATAAACTCATTATTGATATTTTTATGCATGAATACCCATACAGAGAAACATAGTCTCTTCTGAACATAAAGACAAAGGGATTATACGAGATTCTCTAGAAACGTACCTCCATAAAAGTATACAAGTGATATTCTAGAAAGTAGCAAGGTAGATCTTTGTCTAATCATTATCTACACAGGAAGACTGAATAAATAGATTTCCGGAATATCATTCCTTATAAAGGGCATGAACTCACCAGAAAGACATCATCTCACTATCTCTCCAGGTCAAAGAAAATGCACTTAATTCTTCCAGGGTTTTCTTTAGATCTCTAGTCTTAAGTTTACTACGGTTTAAAACTTACCAAAAACCATGATGAATTAAACTATACAACACTACAACGGCCGAACTGGTAAACACGTCTTGATCTGTCAAGGCAGTTTTGACGACTGCGCCTCGACAACACATCTTCTGCAGGCAACGTTGAGCTCGCTCATTAACATATATTATGTTCATAGGAAGTACTTTGTCGCTCCAATGGCAAGTCTCAATTTCCGCGCGAACATGACGTCGCTGTAGCGTGAGCGTTGTTGTTGACACCTCAGGAGTTGTAGGAAACGGGAGATAATTTTTTCAGTTAGTCGCCCCTGATTTTGCAAGCGGTAATTCTCCGTTACAATGTAAGCAAACATCTTCTAGGATTGGCTCCCTCCGCCATCTCCCTGTCTCGTCTATGATCAAATGCCATGTGTTCAGTTTCGTAGCTATTCTTAGCTATTGTTTACAACTCCGGTCGTTACCTATTTTCTAAAAGGGAAAGGGGCGAGGAGGATTATTGTCATCGTTAGGGATTAGGGAGTGCCCTCGTCTTAACACTGCACTTTGAAACAATTATTCATCTCTAATTGGAAGGAGGATGATAGGCGCTGACATTATAAATAGAAATGGCACACCATACCAGCTAGCGCAGATAGTAGAGGTGATTCGTCTGAAGTCATTGATCATCGGGACGACGACGTTACCTGTTATTGACATGCTAAGAGAAACAAGAGTGTCGTAGTGACTCTCTTGATATTGTTGAGACTGGCTCAACTAGAGAATGAATCGTACTTACTCCATTACTACTAGTGGTGTAGTCATGTCCATGCCCCCTGTCTGACACGACAGCAAATATTTCGTTTTTAAATGTACAGGCTCTGCAACATTTAGTAGATGCGGTAGTTGCACACTGTGAGCAACGTGGGCTAGAATTAAATTCTAAGGCCGTCCCTAAGAAGAAGGAAATACCACAATGTAAAATACAAGCAAATGGGAATATTCTTAAACAAGTGAATCGGTACAATTATCTCGGAACAGTAATAACATCTGATGGGAGATATCTTGGAGAGATTAGAACAAGAATCGCTATGGCGAAGGTAGCCTTTTGCACGATAAATAAACATATTCACCAATAAAAAGACGTCATTTGCAACGAGAAAAAGAGTGTTGAGGTGCTACATAGAACCTGTACTTTTGTATGGATGTGAGACGTGGACATTGAGCAGACAAGCTAAAACAACATCTAATGGCTGTGGAAATGTGGTTTCTGAGGAAAATGCCAAGAATGCCATGGACAGACAGAAAAATAAATGACGATGTCCTACAAGAAACATATGAAAATCGTACACTGATTAGAGAAATTATATGTACAGTCAACAGTCATGTTACGAGAATAAATAAACTTGGTGGCAACTGGCAAGATCGAGGGGAAGAGAACAAGTGGATGGCTTAGCCACGTGACATGGTCGAGACAAGAACATGGAGCTGATCCACGACTCTGGTGATCGAGTGAGATAGCGAAACATGACCGCCCACGCTTTTCGCCATTGAACATGATGAATGAACATTAATTAAATAACTGTTAACCATTGTAGGCTGGTTCGACCTGGGCGCCCAGATTAATATTCAAAATCCGTCGTTGCGGATTCGAACCCATGATCACCTGGCCGGCAGACGGAGTGCCTAGCCATTACGCTACCTCGACTCCCGGTCAAATATACGCATGCGTTATTACTATTATTACAGATGGCAAACACCTGAGTTATCTCCCGTATATATTAAGAATCGTGACGAAAATAAGGGACATAATTTGCCTCATTACGATGATGAATTTTTCCGCTTGGCTCTGTTGGCGACTGTGAGTGAATGTTTTCATGTATGCAAGCGTGTTGCCGGTGAGCAAACGGGGATCGTAGTTTACATCACCGCTCAGGTGGCTTTATTATATTGTTAATTGGTGTATATAGTGGCTGCATACTCCTCTTAATACACGTTGTTAACATTGTCGCACGGGAGCTTATCATTCCAAGCCAGCGTTATTTGTAAGTAATACATGAGGTTCGAGCTCTCCGCCTTCTTATAGTCCATGACGTGTGGTTGTTCTAGATCAGTCTTGATTAAATGAGGTAGCGTGTATTTTAACTGGCTGCGATGATCACAGACGAAGAAGGTTCTCATGTGTAACTAAATCAGATCGCAACACAAACACTCAGCATTATATTAACTAGGGACATCTAGAACATGAAGTAATTAACCAGGGATACAAATCATGGATTATGCTGCAGGGGACACAAAAACAGTTATTATGGATGTGCACAATGTCACATGCCTGTGGTAATTGACATTAAGGTGAGTGGCCGTACAAGATAAACAGTTCACGAGATAAAATAGGGCGGATAGTAAGTCCCCCAGAGGGCGTAAATCAGAAGACAGTAATTGGAAAGGTGGAGCTGAGAAGAAGTCAGCTGGTGAGGCAGACAGTTGGAGCAGTGAGGTTGTGTGGTGTGTGTGAGGCAATGTGGGGCATAGAATTGTTTTAAAAGACAGGGACAAAGATTGACGGGGAGTTGAGGTTGAAACTCCGAGCTGAGGGGGAGTTGAGTCTAGACCGGACCAGGAGAAGGTCGTGGTCTGAGAAAGTGAAGAATTGTGACGGAGTTCGGAAGATAACTCCGCACTGTGGGTTCCAGGGATAGTGAGTGGAATTCGAGACCCAGAGTGGGTTACTTTGAATCGGGCCTAGAGAGAGGCTAGTATACCTGTCGTGTGGGACGAGATTTTAGTAGCCTTGAGAGGCAGTGTTATTCGACGTGTTCCATTGGGATGGAGATATATTCTTAGAGAATTATTGTTCCTGGATTTATATGTTACATGTGTCTGTGTTAATTCAGAATTAAAGGAATATTATGTGCGCAAATTAACGCTTGTTCACTGACTGGTGTTTGGTGGTGATGCATCTTGATTAATCTGTTGTTCAACATCACATTGTTACAAGGACATACCCTAGACACAACCATAGCCACTCTATCTGTCACTTAGTCAACATTCACTTTGTGTCACACAACTTATCAGCATCATACATGCGTTATATATTTTTTTAACACATCATTATACCTTTTTGCAAGCCACATGTATTGTTGTTGAAGGTGTGTTAAGTATTTTTAATATGAGTTCACATTTCTTTTAGATTCGACATTAAGATATATCAATTTACGTTTGATATATAACAACCAGATTGGTAAGTATAGAAATCAATATATAAAGTATTTTATTAGTTTACACACTTAGGATTGTGAACACTATGTCTGTATTTTTGACTGGCACATGCGTTTGTACCTTGAAATAATATCAATTATGGAAATATAAACATTATTCATGCTGCGTGCTAGAAGTGGATCCTAAATTGACACGAAATGTGTTAAACTTCACGTGGAGAGATTGAGATACCTACACGCTCAGAATCAGTAAAGGCCATGGCACATATTATAATTAACTTCTGGTAATCCGTCAGCTGACATGTGGTAGCATTTTAAGAGATGCATTTCTGATTCAAATGTCGTCTAATGACTACTAACAATCGTGATACAACTTTTACTCCCAATATATGAGCTTGAGTGTCTACATTAAGTTAAACAATGGGGACACTGATCTATAACTGATCCAAGTTTATGAGCTGATTGTTAGTTTTACAACAACGGACATTTCTTGTAATGACCTTGCCGTCAGATATGTTTGGTTCACTGCATGTTCAGGGAGTCAGTTGGAATGGGGTACACGTGCAATTTTAATAGTTATACACTAATCTAGACTAGTTAACACAGACGGAGGAACACAGGGTGTTGGAGATGTCCAGTTGTCCTGATTTATCGATAACTACAGCTTGTATATTAGATGTATTGTATTTATAGGGTTATGTTGCAAATTTGTATATAATTGTCGATCGAGAACTATACAGACTTTGGCGGAAGCTGTGAACCAACAGAATATTCTCCCTAAGGAAGTGTGCATACGTCGATACAATGCGTTAGGTTGTATGACGATGCTCGGACACCGCAGCCCTTTAAAAAAAAGGGGGGGGGGGGGCTGCGTGGTCTCGAGGTATGGTGTCCGCCTCGAGTGCTGCAGGTCCCGGGTTCAAGCTCCGGTGAGGACCGGGATTTATTTCACGTGGACTTATAGTAATAAAATTTCGCCTGGTCTCTGGGTAGTGAGATCGGACGCCCGTGTGTATTGTTGCGCACGTAAAAAAATCCCTTGGCAGTTGGAAATAGAAAAAGAGTAGCCTAACGGCACTGCCCGGGCAAAATTTCAAGTTAAAAATCTACCCAAAGTATTTCAGGATCCTCGCGGTGCTACGGAGTGTGTGCACTGAGCTGAGTTTCTCCAGACTCACGTTTGAGTTAGGAGGAGAACGGAGCACTTATGGGTTACACCCGTGTGCCGTGATGTTGATCCATCGACTAAACTAACCTAGATGTGTAGCGTTGGTGATCCTCTTTGGGGTTAATTGGCTTCAAATATTAACACCCCGTGGGAGAAGTTAGAGATATAACGGGTTCATGGCACAAGGGGGTTTGGGACAGAAGCTGGAGTTGTAATTGGTATAAAACGGGTTCATGTTACAGCTGCATGGGGGAAGTTTGGGTAACAATTGAGTAACAGTTATAATACGGGGAGTTCATTTCATACTGAACAGCAGAAGTCAGAATAATGATTGGTCTAACACGGGTTCATGCAGAACATGATGTTGCAGAAGTAGCAGTAACGGTTGGGGCATGGGGGTTCATGTCACGACTGAATTCGGCAGAACCTAAAGAAACAGGATACGGATTCGTG
The DNA here is from genome assembly GCA_014155875.1 of Cepaea nemoralis. Taxonomy (NCBI): domain Eukaryota; kingdom Metazoa; phylum Mollusca; class Gastropoda; order Stylommatophora; family Helicidae; genus Cepaea; species Cepaea nemoralis. The sequence continues at coordinate 371,880 of JACEFZ010028189.1, forward strand.
TCACAACTGGATTCCGCAGAAACTAAAGAAACGGGATGTGACAAATTCGTGACACAGCTGGACGCGACAGAAACTAGAATAACAGGATAAGATGGGTTCATGTCACAAATGGATTTCGCAGAAACTAAAGAAACAGGATGTTACTGAATCGTGTTACTACTAAATTCGACAGAAACTAGAATAACGGGGTAAGACAGGTTTATGTCACAACTGGATTCGATAAATTCTGAAGTAACATGATATGATGAATTCGTGTCACAGCTGAATTCAATAGAAACTAAAATAACAGGATATGACGGGTTGTTACATGGTGAATCAGTCATCCACGTCCCCAGTCCACCACATCTTTCTCAATACTTTAAAACTTGAACGGAGACCATCCTGATAACGGAGATATTAATAGCCTGGAAGCTTCTAGAACCTTGAAGGGGAGCGAAAAGGCGCATGCCCGTCTTTTGATTGGCTAATACTTGGGGGGGGGGGGCGGAACGCTATCCACTAAGCCAAATTCAAAATCTAGTAGTTTCAGCTCGGTTTCCACCAAGGAAAGATGCATTTCGATGTGGTGATCATAACGCCCTAAATATTCTATTTAATATTGTTCTCTGGATAACAGGTATCACTTTAAAACATAATTAAATGTTTTGGTTATGCCTAGTGAGCGAAAGAGAAGAATATAAGAGTATTTTTATGAGAAAATGTGAAAGTGAAATCAGAACTTCATTTTGAAAGTATTCTGAATGTTGCTTCTTCAGCCTGTCAGGTCTCCCACGCTGTATATTCCAATTGTCTACCATTTGCCTGCTGTGACTGTTTGCGTGTGCTTGATGACTGTAAATCACGCTCAAGGCATATTCGCAGACCCTTTGTGCATTCTAGATTCTAATACGAATGCCTATCATCGCCCACTCTTGATCAAACGGTAGTAATGCTCTTGTGAATCTACGTCTGCGATCAGAATGTGTGGTGTAACATGTAACAATTCCCTTGTAAATGCTGAGAATGTTTGAGTGAGTGATTTGGTGATTTTATAAGTGACCTCTCACATTAGTAGAAGGATAGACGCTTCAATATCCATATGTAGGCGGGACGTGTATTGCACGCCAGAATTACAAAGTTTCTGTGATGCCTGGTGGCTAGATTACGCTCAGGAGAATTAATACAATTTCTCTCTGAAGTATTACACACTGGTACCTTTGCTGTTGGTGGGTTCATATGAACTAGTTCCTAAAAGGACAATGTGTGTTCGAACTCGTGTCTTAGTTGGCAGAATATATTGTATGGCTCATGCAAATTTACAGGGAAAAACATGTTTTTCCATATGTGCTTTGTTACATATGTGAACAATTGCTTATGCAATTTTGCTTCTTTTTACCTACTGTAGTAGATATGGACATCACTCAGTGGAGGAAAGAGCACATGATGATGGTGATGATATGATGTACTTGTGAGCCCAGTCTAGCCTGAAAGGGGTGAGGTCTGGCACTGCTGTGTGAGTATGTATGGAATAAGACATTCATGCACCAACATAACACCCATTGGAATTGATGTTTGGTCTGCTAATTGGTTATTTGCCATTAGTTTAATATTATTGCATATTGCAGTGTAAATTATGCCTATCTTCCATCTGCCTCACAATGCCTGCTCATGTTGCTATTTCACAATGCTTGCTCATGTTGCTATTTCACAAGGCTTGCTCATGATGCTTGTCTTACAATGCCTGCTCCATAGTGCCTGCTTTACTGTGTCTGTTCCTCATTGTGCCCAGATATAAAGTGTTTAAAATATGTGAGAACCTAGACAGATAAAATGCTTGTAATTGTGTAAGGCTACCCCTGTCTCAGCATATGGGCTTGTGACTACCACAAATAAAGGTGAATTATGAAAAGGTATCACCCACAGTCCATCAGAGTGGAATCCACTCCATCACCAATATTGGGGTTTTGGTGTCTGAGTAACACTCCTCCCCCTTTCTCCCCATTTCCATCTGTGTATGTTGATGTTTGATATAACATTGTCTTTGAACCTATGTAAAGCGAATGTTGTACCTTTTATATGTCAACAGAGAACAGGGATGGTGGAGAGGCCCTCTTCTTCATGGGGACATACAAATGAAAGTCCCTACTTCAGGATTACAACTCCTTGGAAAATGTATAATGTATCAGTAACCAGGAAAATCAGGAAAATACCAGCATAAATCTGCATCAATATTTGTCAAAGCTGATGGCACTGAAAGGGTCTCAATTTAATCCCAACCACAGGATGGACTCCTTTATGTTCGCAGAGTAGAGGAAGGATAGACGGGTGAATGGTAGATGGATGAATCCAGAACCAATGCCATTGATCCGTCTAGGAGTATAGTAGGGAATCGACACTTTGTCAGAGTTTGGTTAGCTTCCCCGAACTGGTTTGTCCTAGAGTCGACCTATTTATTCCGAGATAGTCAGCTGGTGTGAAGTACATTAGTATGTAAATGTCCTGTCCAGCTGTTGTCAAGTACAATTCCTGGTGCATGTCTTGTTCAACTGTTGTTGATGTCAGTGATATGTGAATGTTCTGTAGAAATGTTGTCCAGTATATCTCATGATGTATGTCTTGTTCAATTATTGGTGTAAATATTTCCATGTGAATGTATGTCCAACTTTTGTCAAGAACCTGTCATGTAGATGTCTTGTTCAACAGGTGTTAAGTACAGTTATTGTTGAGTTTAGGTCCACTACTGTTGAGTCCTAAAGTCCTAATGTCTAAATGTACAACTGACATATGTCACTTTGACACAACAATATTAAAGGGAGATCTAATGTGACGGACTAAAAGCACACTGTCAACATTATGGTGAGAGAACAAATTCCTCGCTTGTACAGGGGCGAATAGTCCAGATCTCCTTATGGCCTTGAGGGGACCTTTTCCTTCTTTTATAAATTTTCTGTGTAGATACTTGGGCTTAGATCTAGGAATCTCACAGTGGGGGTTCTGAGCCAGGAAAACTGGTTCCTCTGAAGGGCTATGCGGGAATGATTATCCATCTCATTTTAGATGCCTCTAGACAAAACTTGCCAAATCATTTCCTGTACCTTGTCTATCTATTATACAAGATATATTTACAGAGACCACTTCTAATTTGGACCTCTGTCTTCTTCTAACATGCCACGTGGGCTCATCTTATAATTGAATTCGGCAGCAACTAAAGTAACGGGAAAAGATGGGTTCAGATCACAAATTGATGCTGCAGAAACTAAAGTAACAGGGTGTGACGGGTTCATGGCACAACTTGATTCGACAGAAACTAGAATAAAATTTTAACACGGGTTCATGTCACAACTGGATTCGACAGAAATTAAAGTAACAAGATGTGACTGGTTTATGTCACAAGTGGATTCGATAGAAACTAAAGTAACAAGATGTGACTGGTTCATGTCACTACTGGATTCGACAGAAACTAAAGAAACAAGATGTGACGGGTTCATATCATAACTGGATTCGACAGAAACTAAAGTAACAATATGTGACGGGTTCGTGTCACTACTGGATTCGACAGAAATTAAAGTAACAAGATGTGACTGGTTTATGTCACAAGTGGATTCGATAGAAACTAAAGTAACAAGATGTGACTGGTTCATGTCACTACTGGATTCGACAGAAACTAAAGAAACAAGATGTGACGGGTTCATATCATAACTGGATTCGACAGAAACTAAAGTAACAATATGTGACGAGTTCATGTCACAACTGGATTCGACAGAAACTAAAGAAACAAGATGACACTTATGTGTCCGTTAGCTAGCAAGGTTCTTCACCCACAACTGAGTTCGACAGAAACTAAAGTAACAAGATGTGACGGGTTCATGTCACAACTAAATAAAACGGGTTCACCAGAGGAAAGGTAACACCAATACATCTGAAGCAAATAATATAAAGAATAAATTAATATAACATATGTTGAACAATGATATGTTAAATTATATCACAACGAATCCATATGGTGTGAGTACGCATCTAACAAACCTATGTAGAAGCTTATATAACAACAGTGAATGTATAGTGAGAGCAACTGGAGGACACTCAGAACCCTTCACCATAAGATCTGGAGTACGACAGGGTTGTTCTGTCTCCTCTCTTGTTCATAACATATATAGGCAACATATGTAAAGAAACCAGCCAAACAGAGACCGCAAGAATACCGCATGACGAGAACACAGAAGAACCATTTGCATATCTAACCATTAGAGAACTCCTGTTTGCGGACGACCAAGCACTAATAGTAAAATCAGAAGCTGAATTACAAGACCACATGAATAGTCTAAACGAAATATACAAGGAACATAACATGAAAATTAGCACAAGCAAAACAGAGGTAATGACTATAACTAAAGAAGAACAAACAACAACAATTCACCTAAACGAACATCCCTTGAAACAAGTAAAGAGTTCCAAGTACCTAGGAAGTATAATATCATCAAATGTATCAATAACTACAAAGAAAGCATTTTACAACACAATCTTCCTACCAACACTATGCTACCAAAGCCAAACATGGACAATGACAGAAAAAGAGAAAAGTAAATTCACAACAACAGAAATGAGATTCCTGAGAAGAATACTCAACGTATCAAGAAGAGATAAGATCAGAAATGAAGAAATCAGGACTAAAGTGGGGGTTATAGCAGCACTAGATTTTAATAGAAAGCAGCAAGTCAAATGGTTTGGCCATGCAAGTAGGTTACCAGTCAACAGCATACCTAACAAGCCATGATGTACAGACCAGATGGAAACAGAGGAAGAGGCCGACCACGTAAATGTTGGACGAAGGGAATAGCTGAGTCCACGGGAATGTCGATACATGAAGCCCATAATCGGGCACTCTCACGATGTTTATACTTCACCTCGACACAAAAGGAACATGATTAGATGAGATGAGAATGAATGTATAACTATATCAAATTTATTATAACCATTGTCAACTACTGATAGACAGAATCTCATTATACATTATAAATTTATGCAACAAATGAATGAATGGCACAACACATAAGCATATATCCCAATTATAACTCAGGAGATTTGGCCGCTGGAGTATTTCTAACTATATATATATAAAAGACAGAAAACCCTTCCCTGAGAGTTAGCTGACAGTCTAGAAATTGTGGCTCGTTATAGGAAGGATGTCTAGAGGGATGGTCCCGATAGAAAAGACTGGGATTCACTTAGGAGACAAAATGCAGAAGGTGAAGAACACTTGTTTATGTAGGAAGACCTAACACGAATATCTTGTTTATCTGGGCGAGAGCTTATGTCAGAAATTGTATCCCACTGTTATGTATGACACTTTCATGCACTCACTCGCACATCTGGTGTTCAAAGAATCGAGAGTGGAGTACGTGGGGCCGTAACAAAACAAATGTACTTTCTTTTAATGAAAGAAAGATTTACAAAAATGTTCTTAGTTAAACAAGTGAACTAGAACCCCCAAAAAATGTTGTTAATTTGATACAAAACGAAACCCATTGATGACTATATATATATATATATATATATATATATATATATATATATATATATATATATATATATATATATATATATATATATATATATATATATATATATTTATTTTTTAAATT
>JACEFZ010028189.1:382500-583900 GCA_014155875.1 Cepaea nemoralis
TATGGATTTGTGGAAAGACGGGTACAAACAATGCAATATATACATTACGGACACTAATAGAAAGATCAATAGAGACACAGAAAGATATATATTTGTGCTTCACAGATTATACAAAGGCATTTGATAAAGAAAAACATGAACTAATTATATGTTGGAAGATATTAACATTTGATGGGAAAGATCTCAGAATAATAAATTTAAAAAAAAATGGGAACCAAGCAGCAGCAATTAAAATAGGAAATAAAAAGGACAATTATGAACAAATAAAGCTAGGAGTACGACACGGTTGTGTTTTGCCACCGGATCTCTTTCTCCTCTATAGCGAAGCAATAATGAGCGAGATCACAGACATGCTGGGAAAACGAATCGGAGGTAATCTATATATATATATTATATATATATATATATATATATATATATATATATATATATATATATATATAAAACAGAATGCATGTATGTGGGTGGGGTGGGTGGGTGGGGATGTATTTGATGCGTTCGATAACGGTCCATCCGATTGAGATGAAATTTTCTACATGTTTTCTTTTCATTCCCGTGCAGCCAACTGTCATAGTTTGGTACTGTACAATCAGGTAGCTGATTACTAAAATTTAATTTTGTAATTACCTGACTTAACATAAGAAAATGTATATAAAGGGACATAACTTTTAGTAGCATTGCTATATCTTAGGTTAAGTCCCCTGGCTATAAACAGACAGACAGGCAGACAGACAGACAGACAGAGACAGACAGACAGACAGACAGACAGACAGACAGATAGATAGATAGATAGATAGATAGATAGATAGATAGATAGATAGATGATAGATAGATAGATAGATAGATAGATAGATAGATAGATAGATAGATAAAGATAGATAGTGTAGATAGATAATAGATAGATAGAAATAGATAGATAGATGAAGATAGATAGATGATAGATAGATAGATGATAGATAATAGTAGATGAAAAGTAGTGATAGTAGATAGTAGTGATAGATAGATGATAGATAGAGTGATAGATAGAAATAGATTAGATAGATAGATAGATAGATAGATGATAGATAGATAGATAGATAAAAAATTAGATAGATAGATAGATAGATAGTAGAAAATAAAAGATTGATAGTTTTAGATAGATAGATAGATAATGACCCCGCCAGGCAGGGGTGAACCCGGGCCCGGGTCAGCTGTAATATTACAATAATGATGCGACAATAAGCAGAATCTACAACATTTAGCAGATGCGGTTGTTGCAAACTGTGAACAACTAAGGTTAGAATTAAATTGTAAGAAGACAGAGATTATGGTTGTCACTAATCAGGTATTTACTGCTCTGCCTTTCCCTTGTTCTCTTCCTCTCGGTCTTGCCAGTTGTCACCAAGTTCTCCAATTTATTTCTTCTCATAACGTGACCAAAACATGTTGACTGTCTACGTCTAATTTCTCTGATCAGTTTATGATTTTCATTTGTTTCTTGTAGGACTTGGTGATTGGTTTTTCTGTCTGTCCATTGTATTCTTTGAATTTTCCTCAGAAAGATCAAGTGAAATGGCGAGTCATGATCGCCCACGCTTTCCGGCAAAGCACATGATTGATTGATTGACTAGGAAGAAGGAAATACCACAATGTAAAATACAAGTAAATGGGAATATTCACAAGTGAATCGGTATAATTATCTCGAAACAGTCATAACATCTGATGAGAAGAAATAAATTGGCGAACTTGGTGACAACTAGCAAGATCGAGAGGAAGATAACAAGGGAAAGGCAGAGCAGTAAATTCCTGAATGGCTTAGCCACGTGATATGGTCGAGACAAGAACACTGAGCTAATTCACGACTCTGGTGATCGAGTGAGATGGTGAAACATTACCACCCACGCTTACCGGTATGACACATGATGATGAATATAAACAATATACTATTATATATATTGGTGGCGGATAATGCAAAAGATCTACAACAATTGTTGGAAATTGTAGTAAGGGAGCGTGCAAGGAAAGGACTCGCCTTGAATATAAAGAAAACAGAAAAAAAAAATGGTGATATAAACCCCCAAAAAAAGGCGACACCAAAATGTGAAATGGAAATAGAAGGGAAAATTCTTAATTAACCAAGTTGATAATTATAAATACCTAAGGACATTTATGACATCAGGCGGAATGTGCACAACATAGATTACGAACATAATAGGGCAAGAAAAAGCTGCATTTCAGAAAATGAAGGCAATCTTATGCAATAGGTCACTATCCATGAATGTAAAAAAGATAGTGCTGAAGTGCTATATAGAACCTTTTTGCTGTTTGGCAGTGACTCGTGGAATGTAAATGAACAAATTAGGAAGAACTTGGAAGCAACAGAGGTGTGGTGCCTGAGACGAATATTGTGAATTCCTTGGACTGCCAGAGTAACTAACGGCGATTGCCTGAAAGAGGCTAATGAAACTGGAACATTAGATTCGACAAGAAGAAGGAGACAAACAGCTTTATTTGGTCATGTGATGAGAAGAGAGGCATTGGAGAACATCGTGACACTGGGAAAAAATCAAAGGGAAGAGAGACCGAGGCCGAACAAGAGAAATGATGCTGGATGGATTGAGACTGTGGCATGGAGGAATATCATCAGCAGAGTTGATCCAGAACACCAAAGACCGAGATCTGTGGAGAGCCATGAACGCCCACGCCAATAAGCAGGGCACTAGATGATGATTATGACCTCACTGATTCCGGGCACATTGTGGTTAAAATTATGTCTCTGACTCTAAAATCACTGATTTGTCTGTGCGTAGTTTTGTATCTTTAAAAGTCTTGATAAATGTTAATTCTAGCCACTACTTTGTGACTTGCGCTGTACTCAAGTGTGTTTGGGGGAAGTAATGACAGCACCAACTTTGCTGGATACTAGGGAGTTGGAACACATCATGGATGCTATGTTGTACTGAACAGTGACTTGTGTTCACACGCACAGCCATTTCTTTCACAATGACTCGGCCACTTCTCCTACGGCAGGTACAACTGCAACAATAGACTCGGGAGTCACTGCTCCGTGTGCCTGGTCTGGTCGATGTCAGTTACACAATGGACGCATTCCCTGAAGTGCCCCATCCATTCGGACACGTGTTGGAGTGACAGACTTGCACGACAATGCACCGGACCCTGGACGTTGAAGCGTTTCTATTGAGTACCCCTTAGCTGCTTACAAAAGGAACAGATCCAAATAGTGGGTTTGATTAATGCACATGGCCCGTGGAAGCGCTGGCCTGGTGGCCAACCTTCTATCTGCTGGCCTGGTGGTCAACCTTCTATCTGCTGTCCTGGTGGTCAACCTTCTATCTGCTGTCCTGGTGGTCAACCTTCTGTCTGCTGTCCTGGTGGTGAACCTTCTGTCTGATGTCCTGGTAGTCAACCTTCTATCTGCTGTCCTGGTGGTCAACCTTCTGTCTGCTGTCCTGGTGGTCAACCTTCTATCTGCTAGCCTGGTGGCCAACCTTTTATCTGCTGTCCTGGTGGTCAACCTTCTGTCTGCTGTCCTGGTGGCCAACCTTCTATCTGCTGTCCTGGTGGACAACCTTCTATCTGCTGTCCTGGTGGTCAACCTTCTATCTGCTGGCCTGGTGGACAACCTTCTATCTGCTGTCCTGGTGGCCAACCTTCTATCTGCTGTCCTGGTGGCCAACCTTCTGTCTGCTGTCCTGATGGCCAACCTTCTATCTGCTGGCCAACCTTTTGTCTGGTGGTCAACCTTCTATCTGCTGGCCTAGTGGTCAACCTTCTATCTGCTGTCCTGGTGGCCAACCTTCTATCTGCTGGCCAACCTTTTGTCTGGTGGACAACCTTCTATCTGCTGGCCTAGTGGTCAACCTTCTATCTGCTGGCCTAGTGGTCAACCTTCTATCTGCTGTCCTAGTGGTCAACCTTCTATCTGCTGTCCTGATGGCCAACCTTCTATCTGCTGGCCAAACTTTTGTCTGGTGGACAACCTTCTATCTGCTGTCCTGGTGGTCAACCTTCTATCTGCTGTTCTGGTGGCCAACCTTCTATCTGCTGGCCAACCTTTTGTCTGGTGGTCAACCTTCTATCTGCTGGCCTAGTGGTCAACCTTCTGTCTGCTGTCCTGGTGGCCAACCTTCTGTCTGTTGTCCTGGTGGCCAACCTTATGTCTGCTGTCCTGGTGGCCAACCTTCTATCTGCTGTCCTGGTGGTCAACCTTCTATCTGCTGGCCTGGTGGACAACCTTCTATCTGCTGTCCTGGTGGCCAACCTTCTATCTGCTGTCCTGGTGGACAACCTTCTATCTGCTGTCCTGGTGGCTAACCTTCTATCTGCTGTCCTGGTGGCCAACCTTCTGTCTGCTGTCCTGGTGGACAACCTTCTGTCTGCTGTCCTGGTAGCCAACCTTCTGTCTGCAGTCCTGGTGGCCAACCTTCTATCTGCTGTCCTGGTGGACAACCTTCTATCTGCTGTCCTGGTGGCCAACCTTCTGTCTGCTGTCCTGATGGCCAACCTTCTATCTGCTGTCCTGGTGGCTAACCTTCTATCTGCTGTCCTGGTGGCCAACCTTCTGTCTGCTGTCCTGGTGGCCAACCTTCTGTCTGCTGTCCTGGTGGTCAAGTGTTTGAATTCCCATCTAGGTGTGGATTTTATTTTTAAAAAGGCCTGGAGATCGCAGGTCGACCCAGTCTAAACCCACCATCACGTGCTACGATGATCAACGCGGGCGGTCTTGGTTCGCCATCTTCCCCGATCGCCGGGGTCATGGATCAGGTCTGTGTTCTCGTCCCGAGTATGCCATGTCGCCGCCCAGCCAGGTATTTATATTTCTGCCTCCCCCCCCCCCCTGCTCTTTTATCATCAATTTTGTCAGTTGTCCTTAATTTTATTTCTCCGCATAATATTCCTCAAAACATCTTGACTATCTGTCTAATTTCTGAAACGAATCAATTTACGCCTAAAATAGGTACCAGTGAATGTTTGGGAAGTAAAGGCGTGTCGTGATATTACACACATCACCCACCGTGTGTCAATATTGCCTATAGAAAAGATCCATACACACAATAAGTCTCAAGGCGTAGGAAATTGCCCTAACTACGCGTATCGGTACTTCATTTTTAATTCACCGCAAACAGAGGAATTCTGGGATTTCCCGGGAAATCAGTTGACATCATCATCATCACCACCATTATGTGCCATGCCGGTGAGCGTGGGCGGGCATGTCTCGCCATCTCACCCGATCACCAGAGTCGTGGGTCACCAAGTTCTCCAATTCATTTCTTCTCATAACATGCCCAAAAAATGTTGACTGTCTACATCTAATTTCTCTAATCAATTTACGATTTTCATTTGTTTCCTGTAGTACTTGGTCATTAGCTTTTCTGTCTGTCCATGGTATTCTTTGCGTTAGAAACCACAATTCCACAGTCATCAGATGTTTTTTGGCCTGTTTGCTCATTGTCCACGCTTCACATCCATACAAAAGCACAGGTTCTATGCAGCACATCAACACTCTTTGTCTCGTTGCAAATAATATCTTTTTTTAAATTGAAAACAATGTTTTCCCGTAGTGAATTTTAATAACGAAGACACATTAGATCGCACGATTTATTGCCTGGCATATTTTGCTGCATCATAACGTTGACAAAGACATACAGCTCACAGGTTGAATACGTCATCATGAACAATTATATTCGAACGAAGATATATGCAATTGATGTCAGTAAAAACATGTACGCACAAGCGAAGAAACATGGTACAAACGCCTTCATACGAACAAAGAGACATATCATAAACATGAAGTATACCACAAATATGAACACAGAAGTCAGGAGGTGTATCACACACATTCACACTGAAGTTAAACAGTATGTCACTGACAGATACACACAATCAAAGAAATACATTACGTGCAGCATTACAAGTATGCACTCACAAATCAACAAGATTTACACACAAACCAAGAAATACACCACAAGCATTTATATGCAAATCAAAACAAAGGTTGTAAACTTTAGAGTACAGACAAGGATATACGTTACTAACTTGATAAGTAAATGCAAAGAACACTACAGACGACAAACTACACTTGTTTTTGCTTACTGTAGTTATGCTTACTTGTCTTACTTCTGGTACAGATTTACGAAACATACGTCATTACAGCGTATGCATTACAGAAGATACACAAGACTGAAAACAATAACATTGTTACAATCAACAAAGTTACAATGTACAAATATTGGCATGCGTGCAGAAGAGAGATTCTATAGGTTTGAAACAAAGAAAGAAAGAAAGAAAATGAATCAAAGAAAGAATAAAAGGAAAAATAGAAAAATAAAATGGGATGAAAGTGTTAGGTTTATATCAACACATAATACACTACAGACACATTAGGGTCTTACAAAAGAAGTTGTTCTGAATTTCGTGGATATAAAGCTATACTTTTTCAGAATTTGCCACACTATCTCTGTTATACCTTATTTTACAATCTTATGATAGCAAACGTAATCCTATTCTCTACTTTAGCTATCACATTGCTGGTTAACGTTATCACTAGCATTATCAATCTGAATATTAATTGGTTTAAATATTTATCCTTGTTAAATCCGAATATTATATTATATTTCTTATTCTTCTTCTTTTCGTTCATCCGGAGTGTTTTTTCAGATGTGATTGCAGTGTGCGTTAGGCACCCTTGGGTTGAAAGCCCTTAGGTCACACATCCGGCTTTCGCGTGCATTTTTGACCAGGTTAGCAATCCTGGGTATTTCTTATTTATTTCGTAGAAGTTCTTACGGATTATTATTCTGTGAAAGTCTACGATGTTAAGATCTGCCAAATTCTAGACGATAATAATATTCTTAAAGATCTTCTTAGTCGTCTCTAAAAAAAAAACAAAGAAAATATGTATGTTATAGTTTCTTACTTATTGTCTGCGTTCGTATTTGGATTTTCGTTGGGCTGATTAACATATGTTGCATACATTCACCCAGGTAGATTACTGTTGAAAACAACAAATTGCGAATTATGTTAAATTTGTTAGTGTTATTCGGATATGTACATAGTTTGTTTAATTCGTTCTTTGGCAGGGACATTGTTCGCCATGACGAAGTGACACTGCACAGTCGAGTGCGATTGACCATGTGCGCGGTAATTGACGAACTATACGCGGTAATTGACGAACTATACCTGAACACTTCTGGATTATCGGAAATCGTTTGTATTTCTAAAATAATGTTATGTCATATTATTACGGCATATTCGTATTAAACAGTGATAGTATAGTTATATTTCGAGGATCGAAACCTGACTCTTGATGAGAGTATATGTGTTGAACAATGATACAGTCGATGATAATGGACACGGTTGTCGCGAAACGACATATGTACCAACATTGTACCCTTGTGCCATGATAATTCATCGCTATAATGAAGTGCCTGACTGTATAATTAGTCATTGGTTACTACTTGAGTAACATTATTCAACATAAGTTGTACAATTAATTAACTAATTATTAATTTATTACTAATGCTTAGCATAAAATTATATATATATATATATTATTTTCACATAATTTCAGTTCATAGGGTTAAGTAGTTACATATTCTTATTATTATTGTTCATATTTGGTACTTAATTATCCAGATGATGAGTCATAGGTTTTTCAATTTTACTGTGATCGCTATTGCCAAGTATAGCCACCCACTACGTATATCATTATGAATACGCCATTAAACGATATTGTCACTCGGTCATTATTCCCACACTTACACAAAGAGTTATGATGACGTCTTTAAGTAGCATTTACCTTGATTACGCTTACGATTATGACGTCATAATACTAATACCTCACCTACCCGTTTAATGAGATTGAGATTCTTGACATAGCACAGATGGTTACAAGACACTAGTAATGCAACTGGTACCTGTTTATTTACTCACGTCCCCTTACTCCAGGTTTTGACCTAGAGAAGGACGCTTGTCCTTAGGGACAAATGAGGGACTGATCGTTATGGTTAGTTAGTACAACCTCCCCGTGGGACTGTACAAACGACATCTACCGTCGGGGTGTAGATTGGAGGGCGTGCCCGTTATATATTAATTTTTTTTATTTTGTGGGTAATCGATAGGTGTCCATAGCATCTTGCTAGTCCCATAAAAGTCATTGTGTCTGCACTGCTATGTGTCAGGTTAATTCTCTTGATGTCAAAAATGATTGCATCATTTTAAAAGGGAGGGGGGCATACTGCCACATGGCGTTTAGACAGAATGACGTCATCGGAAAAGGCGGTAGAAAATCATATAGGGAAAACCCCACAAGAAACTAAGGAAACTGTTGATAAAGGACACAAAGGACTTGACGTCAGATAACAAGAGAAAGGACATTGATTGGGAAGGTACTAGCAGGCCGTGAAATGCAAATATTGGCGGTAGAATAGTGTTGGCACATGAAACAGTGGCTGCGACTGAGATAGCAGGGAAGGAAGATATACAGGGTTTGCTACAACGTGTCGCTACAGAACGTAAGGGAGTACCTAGACTTATATCGTGCAAAGCGGCAAAGGAGAACTTCAGGCAGAATGACAGAAGGGCAATGGAAGATACGAAGGTACACTACCTATGTAAGCAGGTTAGTGTTGAGTATCAATGAGTTCCTGTAAATAGAACTAGGTCCCGTTTGGCAACAACAAGCACCTAGGTACGGATAGAATTGATAGAAAAATCTCAAACTGACTGTCAGATCTTATTAAATGTTATTACGTATCAAATCTTCAACATGGCCGTTATCTTCAAAGTCATTTACCTTGCGGTTCCAGCGTTGAACATTTGTTCATTTTGCTTTGACGATTGTTGTCTCGAGCCAGACATTTGAATTGACATACTATTCGCTCAGTTGCGTTTAACAGTTATGAACACGCCGGACGTATAGTATGGCAATCTCGACAGGTACATATTGCAGAATTCATACAACATAAAGTAAAATAGCTAAATAAATCCTTCAAGCTGAAATATACACATGTTCGCACAGTGATGTCAATTGTCTACCACGGTAAATTTTAAACTGACTAACATGTCTTTCTGTTTGCACAACATTGGCTTGTGTAGATTGATCATGATCGCTTCTGCAAACTTTAGCAAACGAGTATATTGTGTGGTAAACAACACGCGAAGGGCACTGTCCCTATCAATTCATGACCGCTTCCCAGCATATGCCTAGTAATTGATGAAGCGGGTAACTTCTGGTGTGTCGGCCCCTAGGCTCCCATCGCATGTGCGTAGTATATCTTTTTATTGGTCAGTATGTTTTCCATCTTGCAACAGGCTAACTTGACCATCTTGATTCTTATTTTAATCTTGTCAAGACATTTCCCATCAGATGTTATGATGTTTCGAGATAATTGTACCGATTCACTTGCTCAAGAATATTCCCATTTACTTGTATATTGCATTGTGGTGATTCCATACTGGGTGTAGGGGTGCGTTGATATACTGTGCAACTTGTTTATGGGGTAGGATCATTTGTGTGACGTGAAAAACTATGTGTTATCGAGGAATGCTAACTGGGATATTTTGGGGGCCCTGACAAGGGCCACTTTTTTTTCCGCATGTCCATCCTGTTTCAGGATATTGCGGTCAACATCAGCATTTTTCAGCTCTATGTTGATTCCTAGGCTAGACTACGCTCATCAGCACGCCACGACTTTCTGAGCGACTGGCTCCATACTCTCATAAGTCACTGGTGCGACTCGCTGGCGCTTCCAATTCTCGTGCGCTCACGTCAACCACGAAAGTATTTGGAGTTACGGAGAAAGCTGCTAACTCCTGGCCAACGAGACGAAAGGGGCCACTGCATTTATTAATTACAGATTCAGACATATAATTGCTTTCGCAAGTAGAAGGCAAGCAAATACCATTATTGTATTTATTGAAATAAAGAATCTTAAATTGAATGTGTTGTCGATCACTTTCGGTTGAATGTGTGGTGGACTGTTAGACCGATTGTGGCAATAAATGTTTCTGGGCCCGGAGGGCCCTCACTGTCGTCGGAGTGTATATCCATATCTTGTGCTACTTGTCTTATCTTGTGTATATCCCACCTGTCTGAGCTCATCTTTGGTGTATCTGGGGGACAGTTTGGGAAGACAATGACATGCGGTTCGGGGTACATCTTGCTGTAAACACACTTGTCGACCGACCACGAAGTGAATCCCGACATTCCTAAAATGAAAATCGACTATCCCACCAGATCTAGGTCAGTGCTAAAAATAACTACACGGTTTGTTTGCTGTGAATTAAAAATGAAGTACCCGCGTATCTCTTGTGAAGCAGGTGTGTAATAGCCCTACTATGAAGACATTAGATTGGCATCCACTGTAATATCATGTGTAAGTCAATCTTGACGTCATTTGCAATGATGCGGCCGACTGACACAATGGATGTCTTTCTAGTTTATGAAGGTAAGACAAGGAAAACCCGTGTGTTTGTGAGGGCCGTAAGGGAACACCAAGAATATTAACATTGTGACACGTCATGCATGACATAAGAGACGATTAAGGAGAGTTGGCGCGAGATTGGCTACCTCAAACTGTAGAACACGTTACCTAAAAATCCAACCAGTCATGAACCAATCTTGGCGTTAGGAAGAAAACAGATGAGAAGAGGATGAAAAGAAACATGACAAGAATAATGAGGCGTGGGTGGAGTAAACATATGAAGAGATGAGTGGTGATGACGTTAGTTAGTTAGTTAATTAGTTAGTTAGTTAGTTAGTTAGTTAGTTAGTTAGTTAGTTGGTTGGTTGGTTGGTTGGTTGGTTGGTTGGTTAGTTAGTTAGTTAGTTTAGTTTAGTTAGTTAGTTAGTTAGTTAGTTAGTTAGTTAGTTAGTTAGTTAGTTAGTTAGTTAGTTAGTTAGTTAGTTAGTTAGTTAGTCAACAGATCATCCTCATTGCACATCGAACCATTCAGTCCATAAGTGCTCGGATCCCCTCCTCAGCAAATCCCGCAGCGTGTAGCGGCTCACGACACCAGTTCTGTGTTGGTTAATCAATCTTCTTTGGCTTCCTGTGTAGTGTTCTTGTTTGGCAACACCTCTTTTAATTTGCAGTTCTCGCAGTCTGACCATGGTTGTAGATTCACAGTCATCGCTTGGTTCTCGCAACAGCCTTACTTCTCGTAGAGCATTCAGAATGTCAGCCTGGTCCATAGCGCGTCCGCCCTCCACAGTAGCCTTACCTGCGAGCTCGTCAGCCTGCTCATTTCCTTGTACTCCCGCATGCCATGCACGAAGATGACATAATAGGTCACGAGAGAAATGTTATTTTCTGTGGCGATTTCAACGCTAAAGGCAGATCATGGGGAAACATTTCCTCTATGGCACAGGGAGAGGAGCTCGAGACTGCACTTGAAACCATTGACCTGGTTTGTATCAACAGTGGCTGTGTCACCAGGACAGCAATCCGCCCAGGTGATGAGGACAGTGCTATTGACCTGGCACTGGTTTCTCCTTCACTCACTACAGTGTGTAGATGGGGTGTCCTAGGGTACCACGACAGCGACCACCACCCTTGCAGCATACTGGTTGAGAAAGGCAGAACCAGACAGCACAAGTCAACGGTCAAGACTTTCCAGTATGACAGTACAGGGCAAGATGTGGTGAGTGTAATAAGGCGCGAGAAGCGCAGAAAGCTTCAGGGCAGGAAAAAAAGCTGGGAGCAGCCACCTTGGTGGAATTGTGAGGTGGAGAAGGCCTGGATGGATAAGCGTAGTGCTGTAAGGAAATGGCAAACCGCCAAGAAGAACATAGTTGCTCAGCCCAGTCCCTGCATGCATTTAGAAAGAGAGATGCACGCAAAAGTAAGCTTTTTCAAAAAACTGGTTATGGTAGTTAAAAGTGAAAAATGGGCAGAGGTGTGTCAAAGAGTAAGCACAGACAAGTCACTGAAAATGTTCTGGCGACTACATAAAAGTATGAGCGGGGTAGTCAAGAATAAGAGAATTCCTGACTTCCAAGGTGCTGACCTCATCTGGCAGAGGACTGACGAGAACAAAGGCAAAGCCCTATTTGAACGATATCTGGAGCAGAGCAACCAGACAGGAGTGGTTACACAGCTATCTGATTCCCTTGCCGAAGCCTGGCAAAGACCACAAAAAAATTCAGAGATATCGAGTAATAACCATGCAGAATACAATAGGCAAGCTGCTGAAGAAGTTAATTGCCAGAAAAATATCAAGCCAGCTAAAGAGGCAAAGTGTTTTCCCACCTACCCCGGGAGGGTACCGTCCAAAAAGAGAAACCTGGACCAAAGCAGCAGTTTTTGCCCATGACGTCTATGAAGGTTTCCACTCAGCGTTGAAACCTTTGCGGTAGCGATTGATCTTGAGGACGCGTACAACAGAGTACCATTGGATTTTTTAATGCTTCAGCTTCTTGAACTCAAGATAAGTACTTTCCTCCTGAGTTGGATCGCTGCAGCCCTCTTCCAACGGAAAGTCGTTTTTAGATGTGGCAGTTGGACTTCAGAACCAGCAACAATACATCCTGGCCTACCACAGGGATCACCATTATCTCCTGTGCTGTTCAACGCCTACACTGTGAGAATCACCAGCGAGCAGATCACGGGACCAGGGAGGACATAGTCATATGCCGATGATGTTTTAGTGTATCGTCAGGGTAAGGATAGAGATCAGGCTGCTGCGGAACTACAAACCGAACCTAATCGCATTAAGTACTTGGTGTGTTGAAGCTGGGGCAATGGTCAACCCAACAATGGCAACAGTGATATGGTTCTCTTTGAATAATCATATTGTCAACACTCCAACGCCAACTGTAAAACAATGTTCAGAGACTGTGGAAAGAACGCAGGCAATGAACTACCTGGGGATACGTTTTGATCAAAGCCTTGCTTATATAGAGCACATAGACCAGGTGATAACAAAGGCCAAGCGGGGTTTGGCTGCGATGCGGGTGATGGCAGCAGCAAACTGTGAGCAGCGCCATCTGTTTCTTCTGTACGAAGGGCTGGTCATGTCTGTTTTTGAGTATGCGATGGCTATCATGACTCTCAGCCGTAAGCAGATAGAAAGGATGGAAAGGATACAGAATGAAGCCTTGCGCATTATTCTTGGATGTACAAGAGATACAGCATGCAGGACGATGCGCTACCTTCTTGATTTTCCAACCATTGAAGGCAGAATACAAATTTGCAGAGTGCGTGCCTACCTCAGAGTTAACGCAAACACACAACATCCTCTGCATAGAGAAATTAGGAAGGTGGAGGGCAGTAGGTTAAAAAGAGGAAGATCGTGGATGGGTCAAGCCGAGGACATTCTTCAACAGGTATGTTCACTTGATGACTTAGAACCTGGCGAGGAGTGGGTACAAGTGCCAACAGATTTCTGTACGTCTCTTTCAGCCTGCATCAACTAGACAGAAAATGCAGACAAGAAAATCCGGCTGCTGTGGAGGCTGAAGTACAAGCTTTGATTTTCGAAAATTCGTTCGGTGATGCTGTCATATACACAGATGGGTCGGTCGTCCGACATGTGAGTAGCTCATGGGCTTTTACGGCACAGGCTGGAGGGAGAATTGTGAAGGAGGACTCTGGTGCTTTTGCTGAGACCACAAATAGCCAGACTATGGAAGTCATGGTAGTAAGTAAAGCAATATTATGGTTCGAGACACAGACATTCACTAGGGCGACTCAATGAGTATGCTCAAGAGGATAGAGATGGGGTGGATCCGAAGAAAGTAGTTGCTGTCTCTGGAGCGGTCTCGGCTGGCAAAGACTAGTTTCATCTTCGTGGTGATGACGTCATAAACGTAAGAGAAGAATCGGATGGAAAGTAAATAACAACATTTATAAGATTGCTTATGCAGACATAGAAATGAATAATAGTGAAGAGAAAACGAAACAAACAAATAAATACATTAAGGAGGGAGGGGGAACAGAAAACCACAAATCCTGAAAAACGATTCTCTATGTTTATAGCGCGATTTACAAACGACAATAACAGAGTTCAGTCTGAAGTCGTCCTTGAAAGTAAGTAACCTGCAATTCCTGTGGTAAACCGGTGTCTGCCAACAGCTGCAAACTGTGCGTCCCAACTACAACAGTCATAAACACCAGCAGTAAAGAAACAATTACCAGATGCTGCTGGCATCGTCAAAAAGGAATAAACATTTCGTATCACTAGAGATTTATCACAGGGGAAACATCTAGGCGAATAGAAGAAAGAAGAAACTTAAAGCAAGTACGGATAAAAATAAATTATCTCACATACAGAAACCGCACGAGAAAAATCACAAGTGCCATTAGAAAAGACGAGAAGCAGTTTGTAGTGAATATTTACAACAGAGTAGAGCGCTTCTAGTTGCAAAGAAAAGATAAACTTGTTTACGGAAATCAGAGCTTAATAACAGATGAACGCGGGTGGCCATTACTTGTAATTAATTACAGGAATTGCAATACTTTAAAAGAAAGTAAAGTATTACTAGACAGATGGGTATAGTACTGTGAAGAAATGTGCAACATACGACAAGAAGCCCAGATAAATTAATGTACATGAAAGTGTTGAGAAAGAACCAGAACCTTTACGTGAGAAAGTGCATCAGAAATACTAAGCCCTCTGTTTTTATGTTAAGTTCTAGCAGTCTCACTTGTTCGGTTTTACATTTCTAATTTTCTTCTTAATTTTTTTTTTTTTTTGGTTGCAACTTCAGTTAAATTTAAATTAAATTGCATGTCCTTCACAGGACGTAGCAGTCAACCCCAGCATTTGCGCTGTTCGTGATTCCTGGGCAAATTTTACGTTCAGTAGTTTGCCATTGCTTTCTGAACGACCACCACCTATACTTTTTTCAAAAAAATCCAGCAACGCTGTGTTTCGAACACGGGTATACGGGTTCACAAACCGCGTTCCTAAGCCCTTTTGCAACTTCAGTTACCGCCGGTTAAAATCGTGAATATGGTATATATCGGATTAATGTGTGTAGTCCATATAGTGGATTTTTACACTGCCTTACTGAATGGTGGATGGGGATATGCTATATGGTGATCGTGTTACCCACTATGGTAATATTAGGTTGGGAGATATATTAGGGACGTTCATTAGAAACCCGTTCCAATGGCTTTATTACAAAAGCATGAAAGAAACATTAACAGGTGTTGTAGAATTAAACAAAGCATTCATTTTGAATGAATTATGCACCATGGGTTGGTCAGAAGAATTCGTCGTAGGCATTCAGGCAAGCATCCCATTGCTTAGGTAGGTGGCGAATGCCGTCCGCAAAAACGGATTGTGGTTGCTCACTGAACCAAGTGTTTACCGCGTTCATTACGTCTGCATATGTGTGAAATCGTTGCCCCTTGAGAGCTTTTTTAGAGGTCCGAACAAATGAAAATCATATGGTGACAAATCAGGACTATAGGCTCACTTCTTCCTTGCTAATGTGTGCTGAACAATCTTTGCGACATGCGGACGAGCATTATCGTGCAACAAAATCTCACAGCGAGAAAGCATGCCGGGTCTTTTATTCTTGATGTTTTTTGCAGCTTGTCTAGTGTTTGCAAATGGTGGGTACAGTTGATGTTAACACCAGGTTCTTTAAAGTCGGCCAACAATCGCCCTTTATGGTAAAAATGCGCTCAGCATAACCTTACCAGCTGAAACCTGTAACTTGAGATTTTTGGCTTTTGGTGATCCAGCATGCTTCCTTTGCATGCTCTCTCTTTTGCTGCTCGGCTCAAAGTGTTGACACCATGATTCATCGCCTGCCACTATGCGGAAGAGAAATGCATCACCCTATACTCTGTAACGCAGCAAGTGGTTCAAACACCATTCCATGCGTTCCTCTTTTTTGGTGGTCGGTCAACATCTGTGGTACCCACTGTGAACACATCTTTCGATATTGCAGTTTCTTACGAACGTCCTTTTGAATTGTCCCAATCGACACATCAAATTCTTTCGCTGGCGAACGTATGCTTCGACAACGGTTCATCTGTACTGCTGCATCAATTTTGGCGATGGTTTTTGTCTGTTGCAACAATACGCGCTTGACCCGGCCGTCGAAGATCTGTCGTGAACTGACGTCCTTTCCGAAATATTCGTGCCCAGTCTGTCACTGCTGTCTTCGACACACATTTGTTACCGTACGCTGCCTGCATCTTCGATGAATGTCCACTCGTCAACATCCTTCAAATGAAAGAAAGTGAATCACCACTCATTGAGGTTCTTTGGACGGATTTTGGATCAGCCCGGCGATTTTCTCAGCGGTTAGAAACAGAACCCATGCATCATGGAACGATACGCACGTGCTCCTTTATTCATTGGTCAGTACTTATCACATGACTATGACATGATCATGTTCAACGTACGCAATTACGCGTGGTGCGACACGGACGGATTTCAAATGAACGCCCCTTATACATTGATGTCGTGATTCTTTAAGATTGATTGACTGACACCTTGCCGTCTTGAGAGACGATGGTTTGTAAAATGGGGTTATACCTCTACATAATACAAAGCCTGGGCTGAATTTAGAGAACGTGTTTTGCCTATGCAGCATGATCCCTCTCTCGGCCTGTCTAGTGTACTCCAGAGGAAAGGTAACACCTCTACGCCTGGAACAAGACAAGCTATAGAAGCTGCCGGATCAGCAAAGCAATACTCTACTGTCCACCTGTTGGAACCTCCATCCTATACCAGTTGCCGACCTAGGCTTAGGGTCTCATCCGCCCTGCCATGACATGTTGTCTTTAGGTTGCATTTCCTCGCCCTAGGGTAAGGCTTGTGCCCTACTAGTTGCACTCCTTCACTCGAAGTCGTTGGCACAATGTGGGATGTCGGGTTTGGTGATCGCTGACCAACATTCGGCGCTAACAGAAAGCAGGTAGTACCGTCTGCGGTTATAAGGTAGCTCAGTCATATCTGACTAAGACCTGGCACACGATGCTGTATGAGGATTTCGATATATGGATAATGATGTATTGTATGTTAGTTAGTTGCATATCCTGTACAGGACATCGCAGTCAACCCAACATTTTTTTTGCTGTTTGTGATCCCGCAGCTGTGATTCAAACACGGTATGTGGGATTACTAACTGCGCCCGCAACACCTTCACCACGGAGCCGGTATGAGGGTTGCATTGTGGTTGATAGTTATATAGTGAACAGTGATATGTTGTATGGGCATTCTGATATGTTAGATGGTGATATGTTGTATGGGCATTGTGGTTGATAGTTATATAGTGAACAGTGATATGTCGTATGGGCATTGTGATATGTTAGATGGTGATATGTTGTATGGGCATTGTGGTTGATAGTTATATAGTGAACAGTGATATGTTGTATGGGCATTGTGACATGTTAGATGGTGATATGTTGTATGGGCATTGTGACATGTTAGATGGTGATATGTTGTATGGGCATTGTGGTTGATAGTTATATAGTGAACAGTGATATGTTGTATGGGCATTGTGGTTGATAGTAATATAGTTAACAGTGATATGTTGTATGGGCATTGTGATATGGTAGATGGTGATATGTTGTATGGGCATTGTGATATGGTAGATGGTGATATGTTGTATGGGCATTGTGGTTGATAGTTATTTAGTGAACAGTGATATGTTGTATGGGCATTGTGATATGGTAGATGGTGATATGTTGTATGGCGTATGATGACACTACATCTAGCTTAAGAATGGAGGTGGAGGCGGTCAGTGCAGCTTTCCGTTGGATAGAAAACACGATACATACACATATTGTGATTGTAACTGACTCAGAAAGCATGCTGAGAAGGGTGAGAACAGGCAAGCTTCGTGCAGAGTGGCTTGCTTCGCTTCGGAGGTCACTGGTAGCAAGCATCACCTGGATCTTTTCTCCTGGGCATGCCGGTGTGCTGGGGAATGAACAGGCGGACAGATTGGCTGGCTCGGCAGAACTTGGTGGAGTATTGATGCATGACAAGGCAGATGTGGTTGCGGCCTTGTGGGAGCACGTGTACATCTCGGAGGAGCAAATGGATCACCATAGTCTGGTTAGGATGAGGCAGCGAGGAGTGACGAGGGGATCTGGCCGACGCTTGACGCTCAGAGGAAAGGCGAGACGGACATATAATCAGATTGCTACTGGAACTATTAGTGTTGGAACTCTTCGCTGGTTGCTGAGGATGGAGACGGAGCGCTTATGGGAATGTCCCGAATGCTGTGATGTCGGTTCCTAGACCAATCAATCAAACATGTTGTATGGGCATTGCGGTTGATAGTTATATAGTGAACAGTGATATGTTGTATGGGCATTGTGATATGTTAGATGGTGATATGTTGTATGGGCATTGTGGTTGATAGTTATATAGTGAACAGTGATATGTTGTATGGGCATTGTGATATGGTAGATGGTGATATGTTGTATGGGCATTGTGGTTGATAGTTATATAGTGAACAGTGATATGTTGTATGGGCATTGTGGTTGATAGTAATATAGTTAACAGTGATATGTTGTATGGGCATTGTGATATGGTAGATGGTGATATGTTGTATGGGCATTGTGGTTGATAGTTATATAGTGAACAGTGATATGTTGTTTGGACATTGTGATATGGTAGATGGTGGTATGTTGTATGGGCATTGTGGTTGATAGTTATAAAGTGAACAGTGATATGTTGTATGGGCATTGTGGTTGATAGTTATATAGTGAACAGTGATATGTTGTATGGGCATTGTGATATGGTAAATGGTGACATGTTGTATGGGCATTGTGGTTGATAGTTATATAGTGAACAGTGATATGTTGAATGGGCATTGTGGTTGATAGTAATATAGTTAACAGTGATATGTTGTATGGGCATTGTGATATGGTAGATGGTGATATGTTGTATGGGCATTGTGGTTGATAGTTATATAGTGAACAGTGATATGTTGTATGGGCATTGTGATATGGTAGATGGTGATATGTTGTATGGGCATTGTGGTTGATAGTTATATAGTGAACAGTGATATGTTGTATGGGCATTGTGGTTGATGGTAATATAGTTAACAGTGATATGTTGTATGGGCATTGTGATATGGTAGATGGTGATTTGTTGTATGGGCATTGTGATATGGTAAATGGTGATATGTTGTATGAGCATTGTGATATGGTAGATGGTAATATGTTGTATGGGCATTGTGATATGGTAAATGGTGATATGTTGTATGGGCATTGTGATATGTTAGATGGTGATATGTTGTATGAGCATTGTGATATGTTAGATGGTAATATGTTGTATGGGCATTGTGATATGTTAGATGGTAATATGTTGTATGAGCATTGTGATATGGCAGATGGTGATATGTTATATGGGTATTGTGATATGTTAGATGGTTATATGTTAGATAGTGATATGTTGTATGAGTATTGTCACATGTTAGATGGTGATATGTTGTATGAGCATTGTCACATGTTAGATAGTAATATGTTGTATGAGCATTGTGATATGTTAAATGGTGATATGTTGTATGGGTATTGTGATATATTAGATGGTGATATGTTATATGGGTATTGTTACATGTTAGATGGTAATATGTTGTATGAGCATGTGAAGTGTTAGATAGTGATATGTTGTATGGGTATTGTTATATGTTAGAACGGGTTTCAAATTAACACCCCTAATATATAGCATGATGGTTTATGTTGTATGAAGAAAGTGATATATGGGATCATTCGCTCGATCTGAACTCAAGCAGTCCATTCACACGCTACTATGTCTAGTGCATTGGGCTGATTTTTGTCTGTGGATTAGCTTTCTCTATTACTGGTGTCCCTCGTCAACAGGCGAACCCACTCCAACTTCTAAGGTACTTGTAATTTATGTCCCCAAGTCAAGGATCAGAAGTCAATATTTTAGTCCAACTGACCAGTGTAAGATAAATTCATATTCTGCACTTTGAGTGCCAATTTTCTCCAAAAAAACTATAATTCCTTCTTGTTCAACATGCTTTTTACATTTCCGACTTACACGTCAAACGATTTCAACCAGCTTGGTCCACTAAAACTTCACACTGGAGGTAAATGTTCACAAATGATGCAGAGGTTGAACGTGAGGTGAGAACAGCTGAGACAACAGACTATATACTTCTTTGCCACAGATTTCAAAGTATTTACACAGCACTGGGACAATTAATACAGCACCAGGGCAAATGAATAGTGTTGCTGAAGTTTATGTTGACAAACAAAAGACGATATGTTAGCACAAGAACAATTGGTATTCATGTTAGTCTCTCATTCAGCTTTTTAAACATCCATGTGCAACTGACTGACTTCCTCTCATGCCTCTGTGTGAGCCATTTCAGTGTTGGTAATACATTGATGCAGAAACATACAAATGTACTCTTATCTTTCAAGCGGATGACACTACACATTGAGCACATGCCATGAGGACCTCAGTGACACAGATGTAACATTATTTACTTTAATAACAAAGCAAGTAACAACACATACATAGATGCCGACAGTGGTTATAATGGATTTTCAATGCTAAAGTCTTCATAATACACATTGTTCTTTCGCCATTTGTAATTTTTCTCATATGTTGTTGGATCCTCATTGATTGGAAGAATCGGTTTGTACTTCGGCAGCAGACCTGCAATGTTGAGAACACAAAAGTTAAATACTAACTAATGGACTTTCTCAGAAATGACAATTATATTATGATAACGACAACCTCATCTGTTGATTGTTCACTGATGCAAAAGACAACTATAATGATCATCTTCAAGTCCTAGAGTAGGTTCTGAAGTGACTGATTACACCAGCCTGAACCCATCTGTCACAAAGGATCACACCATCAGATGGAGATAACTACCACATGGTAACCCCGTCTACATGCAAGTGTACATACAAGAGAAGTCCGTGTGTTGTTGTTTTTTTCATCCACTCGCTTTGAACTCAAGTGTAGTCCAAACACACTATTTTATAGTAGTGATGGACTGAATTTTGTGGGAGGATTAGCTTTGCCTATTATCAGTGTCCCTCGCCAACAGGCGAACCCACTCCAACTTCAGAGGTACTTGTAATTAACATCCCCAAGTCAAGGACGATAGGTCAACATTTTAGTCCAACTGCTAGTGTAGGGGTTGAACCGCTTACCTCAGCATCAGCATACCGGATGTTTAAGAACACGCGTTCTTATCCATTCGGCCATGCTGACCTATGGCTCACATATGTGAATGGAGATAAGGGCAGTGCCTGCAATGGATTCCTAAAGCAATGTTAGCAAGGGCAGTTGTTTCAGGCTGGCTGAACTTGGACATGTAAGAGATGGGAGAAGTCCGACACAGGTGTGTTCATAATCACCATGCAATAGTATTGACTGACTGGATTCACTGTCCTTTATACTATGATCACACAAGAAAACTCAGCTCAGCGCAGCAGCGGTGATTATCCCGAATTGTGTGTACCACAACCCACACACACATTCATAAATATTCTGCTACGGGTAGGGTTTCTTAATTCTGAAATCACGCCAAGGCCGTGGCAATAATGCCTGCATTTTTACATCCAAACACTGCAGGGTTTTTCAGCAGACAGGATCTGTTATGTGTCATCTCTGTCACTGAAGCAGTGCTCTGTATAATACAGGTGAAGCTGAGCACTAATATGTAGATGAACCAGAGAAGCACACACCAGCCCCATTAGTCAAGACCAACTATGTAGATGAACCAGAGAAGCACACACCAGCCTCATTAGTCAAGACCCACTATGTAGATGAACCAGAGAAGCACACACCAGCCTCATTAGTCAAGACCAACTATGTAGATCAACCAGAGAAGCACACACCAGCCTCATTAGTCAAGACCAACTATGTAGATGAACCAGAGAAGCACACACCAGCCTCATTAGTCAAGACCCACTATGTAGATGAACCAGAGAAGCATACACCAGCCTCATTAGTCAAGACCCACTATGTAGATGAACCAGAGAAGCACACACCAGCCTCATTAGTCAAGACCCATTATGTAGATGAACCAGAGAAGCACACACCAGCCTCATTAGTCAAGACCCACTATTTAGATGAACCAGAGAAGCACACACCAGCCCCATTAGTCAAGACCCACTATGTCGATGAACCAGAGAAGCACACACCAGCCTCATTAGTCAAGACCCACTATGTAGATGAACCAGAGAAGCATACACCAGCCTCATTAGTCAAGACCCACTATGTAGATGAACCAGAGAAGCACACACCATCCTCATTAGTCAAGACCCACTTTACAGATGAACCAGATAAGCACACACCAGCCTCATTAGTCAATACCCACTTTACAGATGAACCAGATAAGCACACTGCAGCCTCATTAATCAGCTAGACACAAGCCCTGTTCAGAACTCTGGTGACCCGCATGCCACTGCATCACTCATCATATTCCAGAGGATTTATGACTAACCATATTAAACAAGAATATGACAATATTTACACTCTGGCTATTGGATAGAGGTAACAAAATATCAAACTGAGATTTACCTGCAGAATAAGACTGGTATAAAATGTTTTGCAGCTTCCACTGCATTGTAAAGCACATTCCGGTTACATGCATTGGTAGGATGTGTCCATCAGGAGAAAGGAACTGTTGTAAGATAAGCACATCCTACAAGGACAAAACAATCATGAGAATGATTAGCATGTAGATGTTCTGTAACATCAGCACACAGAATGATGAAGACCAAACCTCAGTCTCCAACCATCACTGATGAACTTCAACAACAAATATGTCTGTCTTCCTTGTAAGCATTCATTATATCTCAAACATTTCTAATATCAAATAACAATACTGAACCACGACAATGAATAATCAGACACATACGGCTTTAAAATATTTAAAAAGATGAAAATAACCCACAAGCTTTTCAGACGTGGTTCTATTGCATCAGGACACAAAAATATATATCATGTGAAGAAATCGTTTAAGACAAGGGAAAACAGACAACTATTGAACAATATACAAATAAGTAGCATGTCTTGGTCACAATATGAGACATTCAGGTCTATGAATGAAAGAAAATACTGGTGTGCAAATGCACAAGCAGAGAGAAAGAGTACGTCCACAAAGAAAACGAGAACGTCCAATAAGAAAAATAGTTAATTAGTCGCAGCTCCAACTTCACAGCTATGGGTCGCTCCATTATGCTCCATTCCTGTGCCAGTAATTATCACACAAAATGCTCCTCACTGACCCATGTGAAAAGTGGAATAGACAGGAGCCTCGACAAACTAACAGCCCTTGCAGGTATCAATCAATCAATCATGTGCCATGCCAGAAAGCATGGGCGGTCATGATTCGCCATTTCACTCGATCACCAGTGTCGTGGATCAGCTCAGTGTTCCTGTCTCGTCCATGCCATGTGGCCAAGCCATCCAGGTATTTTCCTCTCAGTCTTCCTCTTGGTCTGTTCCCTTCGATCTTGCCAGTTGTCACTAAGTTCTCCAATCCATTTCTTCTCATAACATGTCCAAAAATTTTTCACTGTCTACGTCTAATTTCTCTAATCAGTTTACGATGTTCATTTGTCTCCTGTAGTACTTGGTCATTGGTTTTTCTGTCTGTCCATGGTATTCTTTGCATTTTCCTCAGAAACCACATTTCTGCAGCCATCAGATGCTTTTCAGCTTGACTGCTCATTGTCCAAGTTTCACATCCATACAAAAGAACAGGCTCTATGTATCCCCTCAACACTCTTTTTCTCGTTTCAATTGACATCTTTTTATTGGTCAGAATGTTTTTCATCATGCTAAAGGCTACTTCTTGTTCTAATCTCTTCAAGGCATCTCCCATCAGATGTTATAACTGTTCCAAGATACTTGTACCGATTCACTTGTTGAAGAATATTTCCATTTACTTGTATATTACATTGTGGCACTTCTTCCTTCCTACTGACGACCATAACCTGAGTCTTTTTACAATTTAATTCTAACCCCAGTTGCTCACTGTGTACAACAACCGCATCTACTAATTTTTGCAGGTCCTGCGCATTGTCTGCAATTAATACTGTATCATCTGCATATCTAATGTTATTGATGTTTCGTCCTCCAATGCTGATTCCATTTATATCCTCTACATTTCTGAAAATATTTTCACTGTACAGGGAAAAAAGATCTGGAGACATCACACATCCCTGCCTAACACCTCTCTTAATTGGCTGATACTGTCCCACTTCATTATCAATCCTTATTGCAGCTTGTTTCCAATATATGTTTTTTATAAGTCTAATGTCTTTCCCATCAATTTGTAGATCTGCAAGCATATCCACCATGCTGACATGTCTAACGCTATCAAAAGCCTTTGTATAGTCAATAAAGCAAAGATGTATATCCTTGTTTACTTCTATAGCACGTTCAATAACTGTTCGCAGCATATACACAGCATTTACTGTACCCTTTCCTTCTACAAACCCGCATTGTTCTTCCCCTATTTCAGGTTGTATCTTCTTCCTCATTCTTTGCATGATAATTCTTAGCAAAATCTTTGTGATGTGACTCATTATACTAATTGTTCTATGTTGATCACATTCCAAGGTTCCTGATTTCTTTTGGATTGCAATAAATATGGAGTTACATAATTCAGGAGGTATATCTCCAGTATCATATAATGTGTTCAGCAGTCTGGTGACTTGATCTAGTCCAAATTCTTCTAAAGCTTTAATCATTTCTGTTGTGATGTTATCTGCACAGGGGGCCTTGCCAGCTTTCATATGCTTAAGAACATTTCGAACCTCCATCTCCAAAATTGGCGGTCCTTCATTATTAAATCTTCTTCGTTCATCCGGAGTTGTTTTTTTTCGGATGTGATTGCGTTGTGCCTGTTTACAGCAGAGCTGCGTTTTTGCGCCGTTAGGGCGACACATCCGACTTCTGCGGGCATTTGCTGACCGGGTTAACCTTCCCAGGGGTTTCTTAGGACGTTTGACTCTCACTGTTGTGGTGTTATCCCCCATCCCAGCTGGTCCATATAGAACAGCCAAAGATCCTGGTCAGCCCTCAAGGGAAGGCAGGGGCAGACCATGGGCATTCCCCGCCATCCAAGGAGGCTTCCATACTTGCAGAGCCGATACATAGCGCTCTGGTACTGGGCTCACCCAAGGAATCGTCACGTCCTGCACATGGCTGTTTAGCCTCACTTCCGTATATTGGGCCTTCCGTTCACCATAGGCTGTTCTTCCGGAAACCAGAAGTATGCAGTCTGCAGATGACATCCACACAGTGAGCTTTCGATTCAGACTTTCCATGTAATGGATTTGCTATCCAAGCAATATTCCATTTCGTGCCACTAGGACACCTTTCCACCTTTTATGAAGCCCACACAG
Source organism: Cepaea nemoralis (assembly GCA_014155875.1). NCBI lineage: Eukaryota > Metazoa > Mollusca > Gastropoda > Stylommatophora > Helicidae > Cepaea > Cepaea nemoralis. The sequence goes on from JACEFZ010028189.1 coordinate 407,826, forward strand.
TGGGATTTTGATTCAGACTTTCCACGTAAAGGATTTGCTATCCAAGCAATATTCCATTTCATGCCACTAGGACACTTTTCCACCTTTTATGAAGCCCACACAATGGGCTTTTGATTCGGACTTTCCACGTAATGGATTTGCTATCCAAGCAATATTCCATTTCGTGCCACTAGGACACTTTTCCACCTTTTATGAAGCCCACACAGCGAGCTTTCGATTTGGACTTTCCACATAATGGATTTGCTATCCAAGCAACTATTCCATTTCATGCCTCTGGGTCTTCATGCACCTTTAAATGTCAACCTCTATATAGTTAAAGTAAGCTGCGGTCAACTTGAGCTTGTTGATATCTCCATAGAGCTTGTCCTCAAATGAAGCAGGTGTGGGCCAAAATATCTTTCTCTGTTCTGCATACGTTGGGCAATCCTGCAGCAAATGTTTTGCTGTCATTTTTCCAGTTCTACAATTACATTCATCGGTATCTCCTATCTTTAGTTTATTGAACAAGTGGTATTTCAGCCTGTTATGTCCTGTGCGGAGTCTGAAGATTGCTACTTGTTCTCTTCGGTCGAGTTTGTAATATGCATCATCCTTCTGATGGCCTGGATGCTCTGATTCCCATTTGGTTCTATAAGTGCTTTTTATCAACCTCTTTGCCTCATTATAGGTTATGTCTATGTCAGGCTGTGGTAGTCGTCCGCCCTCTTTTGCCAGTCTGTCAGCCTCTTCGTTTCCAGGTATACTGCAATGTGATGGGATCCACTGTATTACAACTTTTTTGGATTTCTGGCATAGACCATGGAGTGCTGCTCTTAGGTCAGTTAGTTCTGTGCTGTTATTGCTCTTCAGTATTGAGACAGCTGACTTTGCATCTGTGAAGATAGCTATTTGCTTCTCTTTATTTTCCTCCATCAGGAGCATTTCTGCTGCAGTTTTCAGAGCCTCTACCTCCGCTTTGAAGTTACTTGAAAATTTTCCAGTTGCCATTGAATGTGTTTTTTTCACTCCATTTTTTAAATTTAGGAGAACTCCTCCTCCTCCATTCTCTATTGAATTTTTGGCTGATCCATCTGTATATGCATGGGTCCAATTCCTGCTTGGGTAATGTTCTTTTATGTAGTTTAGGGTTATTTCTACTTCTTTCGGTTTCATGCTGAGTGTTCTTTTTCTCAATACCAGGAATGTTTTCTATCATCTCAGGCAGTTGCTGCTGTCTCCAAGCTGGGAACTTGTGTGCATTGTGTATGGGCTTGACTGTTGATATGTTAAGAATAGGATCTGCCCTAATCCTTCGTTTTGCAGTTTCTACAAAGTTGCTACGCTTCAGTCTTCCCTTTCCAAAACTATTAAATCTGTTGTACATAGGGTGGTCTGTCAATCTTCTAAATTTTTCTGCTTGTTGCTGGGCTCTGCTATTTCTTCTATCCTGCATTGGTTGTAAACAAGTGATCTTTTCTAGTTCATTAATAGGCGTTGTCTTCAGGCTTCCAGTTATGATTCGCATTCCTTGGTTTTGGACTCTACTTATTTTGTTAAAGTTTGACTTAGCTGCTGTTGCCCAAGCTGCAATGCCATATTCCAGTACTGGCCTCACCCGTCCAGTATATAACTTCTTGAGAACTTTCTCATCTGCTCCCCACGTTGTACCAGCAAGCTTTTTCATGATTGACCATTCTCTGCCTTGCTCTTGTTCGATTTTTCTCAACCTGTGTCTTCCATGTCAGGCGACGATCAAAGGTGACTCCTAGATAGTTTGGATTTTCTTCATGGCGCAATATTTTTCCATTCAATACCAGCTTAGGTTGCTGAGTTTTATTTGAAAGGGAGAACACTGTGCATGTTGTTTTCTCCTCACTTATCTTCACTAGCCATGATTTTGACCAGTCCTCTAGCGCTAATAAGGCTTGCTGTATTCTGCTGTTAGCTGTACTAATATATTCTTCAGATGTCCATATGGCTAGGTCATCTGCAAAGGAGGATGTGTGTACTCTGGCTGGAAAATTTTCTGTGATGTCATTTATATATGCTAGGAATAATGTTGGTGAAAGAACTCCTCCTTGGGGGACACCTTGCTCCAGCAGCATCATTTTGCTTGTTTGTCCTTGTACTTTTGTCCTGGCAGTTCTGTTCTCAAGGTAGTGGCTGATCCATTTATACATTTTTCCACAAACATGCATGTTTTGCAGTTTTACTTTCAGTCCTTCCTTCCATACTTTATCAAATGCTTTTTCTAAATCTATCCAGACTGCTAGTGTGTGCTTTTTCTCTTGGAAGGCATCCTCTATTTCCTGAGCTATATAGGTTATTTGATCTTCAGTGGATCTGTACTTTCTGAATCCTGCTTGGTGTGGTGTTAAGAGTTTGTTTTCTTCCAGATGCCATGTTAGCCTGCCATTGATAATGCGTTCCATTAATTTTCCTACACAGCTAAGTAGACTGATAGGTCGATAGCCATTTGGTTCTTCCAGGTCTTTTCCTTTCTTTGGGACTGGTATTAGTATAGCTTCCTTCCATGCCTGTGGGACTAATTCCTCTCTTCCAGCTGTTATTTAGGACTGCTAGTAGTTTCTTCTTTGCCTTGTTGCCTAGTCCTATTAGCATTTCATTTGTGATTCCATCCTTTCCTGGTGATTTCTTCTTTTTTAGGGTATTCATTGCCTGTTCCATTTCTTCCATTGTTAGATTTGCCATCATATATTCTGCTGCTGTCTCTGTATTTCTATGATGTATCTGTTTGTCTTTGATTGCTTTCTTCTGTTCAGTTGTAATATCAATGTGGTTTGCATTGGCATAGTGTTCCATTAGTGCATTTGCAGCCTTTTTTCCTGTAAGCAAGGCATTTCCTTGTTTAATTGTTATTTGTTTGTTTCTAGGTCCTTCATTGTTCATGGCTTTCACTAGTTTCCATAGTTTGTTTCCATCCCTGTCAAAATTCAGGTTTTCTGTTTTTTCCCTCCAACGATCTCTTGTTGTTTGATTTACTGTTCTTTTATATTTTGCTGAGATGGCTTTGAGAGAGGTATTCGCTTCAATTGTTTGTTCTCTCTCTGCTGTCTTCCTGGCATCTTCAACTTTGTCCTCCAAACTTTGTAGTTCTTCAGTCCAGTATGGTTTGTAATTTTTCCTCGCTCCTCTTGGAATGGACTCAGTGGCTGCCTGTATTATTGCTCTGTTTAGACTTTCCACCATTTGCTTCATGTTGCCATATCGTGTATTTATGTTTTCACAATATTTGTCTGTTAGTGTGGCAAATCTGTCCCAATCTGCTCGTTTGTAATTCCAGCGGGGCAAGGGCTTTTGCTCCTGTGGAACATACTCCATATTCATTACAAGCTTGATTGGTCTGTGGTCACTACCTGCTAATTGGTCCAGCACATGGCGATCGATTTTGTGGAGGATGTCTCCTGTGCAGAAAGCTAAGTCTGGAGTAGAAGTGGTAATCCATCTTCTGGAGTAGAAGCTCGGTGTGTCATCCGCTTTGTTGAGTAGATGGAGATTTGAGTCTATTTCCCAGTCCTCCATTTCATCTCCTCTTTTGTCAGTATCTGGGTATCCCCATCTTTCTGAACGGCTATTAAAGTCTCCGACAATAATGCAATTTGTGTCAGTTATTTTCATGTTTGAGAGTGTAAGATCCTTATCTGCTGGGCTATAAAGATTGTAAATTCTTATTTTCACGTCCTTTATCATTATATCAACACCTATAATTTCTGTTTGGATATCAGAGATCACGGATACTTCGCTGCAAGGTATTGTATTTCGTGTAAGTATTAGAACTCCTCCTTTATGTCCTTCGCGGTCGAAACGTGTGGCCTGATATCCCCTGACTGAAAATTTGTGCTTGGCGTTGAGGTGTGTCTCTTGAATGCATGCCACATCTATTCTATCTTTATGAAGACGCTGTGTCAGGGATTCTTTCTTGTTATAAACTCCTTCGGCATTCCACTGTAGTATGTTGAGTGTCCTTGGTATTTGGTCAATAGCTCTTAACCTACTCCTCTGTGCCTTGACTCCACAGCACAGGGGAAGGTGACCACCAGTAGTCATGGGTGGACCCCCTCGAGGCAGGGGGCCCGGAACTATCACCGCCTGATGGGACTTCACGGGATTAGCACCATAACGATTAATTTTCATCTGTGGCATCATGAAATGATAAAGTTACGTTGCACTGCTTTGTCAAGCCTGTGGCTCAGTACATCCGATTTCGACAAGCATATTTTGGGGTGCTTTCCCTAGCCTTTGACTGTCCCCAGTCTACCTACAAGGCAGCAGGTTTGTGCGTCACTTCGTCTGGTCCCTCTCCCTTGACCTGTCCGACATGGGTGACCCTACCAGTAGCTGTGCTACCGTCGGCACAGCTCTTGGGGTCATTGGAACGCGGAAGCCCCTCTACCTCGTCAAGGTGGACGCACGGCAGAGGGGATTATTATTAAATCTAATATCATACTGTTCGTCTCTGTTATCATCATAAAGGTGTTTCACATAATCTGTCTATACCTGCAGAATCTGGTCTTTTTCTATTATGATTTTGCCATCTTTAGTTTTTAGACACCCTGTTGATGTACTTGTTCTTTTATTAGTAAGTTCCTGAATTCTTTTGTGCACTAATTTGGTATTTTGGTATACTATGCATAATTCCGCTGCTAGATTGCCAACTCAAAAGTCCGCCATGAAATATACAGTTCATCGTCGATGGAAGTGTCATGAGAAAAGGGGACAATGGATAGACATGATCACAAGATTTCAAAAGCTGTCTAAACACTAACTTTATTATTACTTCAAGCTGACATTTATTATTCCGATATTATTTTAGATAATGTTATCACTTGTATTTAGCCAAGTCATAAACACCTATATTTCAATGTTTACCTGTTTTCACATTCATATCTCGTAGAGACATGCAAAAGTATCCATATAGTTACACTACAGTTTAGGTAGTAGTATAGGTATGGATTATGTTAGACTACACCTGTCTTTTCTTACATTTAAACACAAAAACTATATTCCATGATTCCTTGCCTGGCATATTTCACTGCATCTGGTCAGATGCATACTGTATATGAAGTGAATAAATGAAATTTGGCTGAAATACTTAAAACATAGTCACCGATATTGTTCCAATCTGGAGCATGTTATCCCCATAGTAACCTCAGATTCAAAATGAAGCTTTATATTTGCATAGAACCGACTGGAAGCACCTAATGATAATGCCTATCATTACAATGTTCGCTTGTATCTGTGTTCTCTGTTTGTTTTTTTTTTTGGGACGAATTTCCTGGTTATTTTTTAGTTCATTTGCTTTCTATATCAGCCTGGTGGCAGCAACATCTAATTTCAATACCAAATGCAGCAGAGGGTAGCGATCCATTAACTTGTTCTTCCTTCTTCTTCTGCCTTTCCTCCCCCAGTGGAGCACAGGCCATCATTCAACTCACACAAAGCCCTTTCTAGACTTGTTCATTATTGGTGGCATTTTGTAGCTGAAGTCATTAACAGGTTGAGGTAGCCAGTTTCTGATCAACCCTCCTTAGTCCCTTCTCATGACACACATGAAAGGTTTTAGTGTCACTATTCTTTGCTAACCTTGTAGGACCCGGTAACACATAAACATCTTAGATTATGGGATGGGAGAAAACCAGATTAAGTCATGTTAGCTGTGGATGGCTGTGGATGGTGTTGGCACACAGCAGTACAGGTAGACATGCCAGTTGAGAAGAGATGTTTTGGTCCTGACCAGATACATTCTGAGCTCAATCAGCACCATAACAATGGGTGCCAAATCTGTGTAGAAAAGGCAGCAAGGAAGGAAGCTGCTGCTCATTGTTGCTTTCTTCTTCTGTCCGCTGTTCCTTCTGTGTGTCAGGTTGCTGCTGACACCAGCACACAGATTGAAGACCTAGTTTCCGTGAAGTCCTATCATTTCACACACATAGTTGTATCTACCATGGAGTTGCTACTGACACCACCACACAGATTCAAGATCTAGTTTCCGTGAAGTCCTATCATTTCACACACACACAGTTGTATCTACCATGGAGTAGTTGCTGACACACACACACAGATTCAAGACCTAGTTTCCGTGAAGTCCTATCATTTCACACACACAGTTGTATCTATCATAGAGTTGCTGCTGACACCAGCACACAGATTGAAGACCTAGTTTCCATGAAGTCCTATCATTTCACACACACAGTTGTATCTATCATGGAGTAGTTGCTGACACCAGCACACAGATTCAAGACCTAGTTTCCGTGAAGTCCTATCATTTCACACACATAGTTGTATCTATCATGGAGTAGTTGCTGACACACACACACACACACAGATTCAAGACCTAGTTTCCGTGAAGTCCTATCATTTCACACACATAGTTGTATCTATCATGGAGTAGTTGCTGACACACACACACACAGATTCAAGACCTAGTTTCCATGAAGTCCTATCATTTCACACACATAGTTGTATCTATCATGGAGTTGCTGCTGACACCAGCACACAGATTGAAGACCTAGTTTCCGTGAAGTCCTATCATTTCACACACATAGTTGTATCTATCATGGAGTAGTTGCTGACACCACCACACAGATTGAAGACCTAGTTTTCGTGAAGTCCTATCATTTCACACACATAGTTGTATCTATCATGGAGTAGTTGCTGACACCACCACAGATTGAAGACCTAGTTTCCGTGAAGTCCTATCATTTCACACACATAGTCATAGTTGTATCTATCATGGAGTAGTTGCTGACACCACCACACAGATTCAAGACCTAGTTTCCGTGAAGTCCTATCATTTCACACACATAGTTGTATCCATCATGGAGTTGCTGCTGACACCACCACACAGATTGAAGACCTAGTTTCCGTGAAGTCCTATCATTTCACACACATAGTTGTATCTATCATGGAGTAGTTGCTGACACCACCACACAGATTCAAGACCTAGTTTCCGTGAAGTCCTATCATTTCACACACATAGTTGTATCTATCATGGAGTTGCTGCTGACACCACCACACAGATTGAAGACCTAGTTTCCGTGAAGTCCTATCATTTCACACACATAGTTGTATCTATCATGGAGTAGTTGCCGACACCAGCACACAGATTGAAGACCTAGTTTCCGTGAAGTCCTATCATTTCACACACATAGTTGTATCTATCATGGAGTTGCTGCTGACACCAGCACACAGATTGAAGACCTAGTTTCCGTGAAGTCCTATCATTTCACACACATAGTTGTATCTATCATGGAGTAGTTGCCGACACCAGCACACAGATTGAAGACCTAGTTTCCGTGAAGTCCTATCATTTCACACACATAGTTGTATCTATCATGGAGTTGCTGCTGACACCAGCACACAGATTGAAGACCTAGTTTCCGTGAAGTCCTATCATTTCACACACATAGTTGTATCTATCATGGAGTAGTTGCCGACACCAGCACACAGATTGAAGACCTAGTTTCCGTGAAGTCCTATCATTTCACACACATAGTTGTATCTATCATGGAGTTGCTGCTGACACCAGCACACAGATTGAAGACCTAGTTTCCGTGAAGTCCTATCATTTCACACACATAGTTGTATCTATCATGGAGTTGCTGCTGACACCAGCACACAGATTGAAGACCTAGTTTCCGTGAAGTCCTATCATTTCACACACATAGTTGTATCTACCATGGAGTTGCTGCTGACTATCTGCATCCAGGCAACAAATATCTGAAGTCAGAACTGAAATCTGAGAAACACAAGAAGGAGACGATATAATAGATGGCATCAATGCCATCAGCTTCCAGATTGCTATTCTTCTATCCTTTTCTGGCCTTTAGAGCCTCTTATAAGCACAACCTGCTTCTGCTGTCTTCAATCCCCAATGGTCTTGCTCAGCTTCCAAACTTCACACCTGGCACTTCTTCTTCTTCTGCGTTCATCTGGAGTTTGTTTGTTTTTTGGACGTGATTGCATTGTGCCTGTTTACAGCAAAGCTGTGTTCTTGCGGCCGTTAGGCTGACACATCCGACTTCTGCAGGCATTTATTGACCGGGTTAACCTTCCCTGACACCTGGCTCTATTGTCATTTCATTTTATTCTCGGTCACACACTACAACATTTTCAGTTTACAAAGTATACATAAACCTGTTTCAGCTCTTTGGTGAATTCTATAGTTCAGAACTAAATTCTGACTGTAGAATCATTATAGTGAACTCTAGAATGATCATCCTTGAACTCTGGACACATCCATGTGCTCTACTTCTCAGAGGTGAGTGATGGAGGTTAGAGATGAGGATTATTACTCTAGGGTCTGATTATGAATGTACCTAAGGCATCCCCACCTGTTACTGCAGCAAGTGCTGCCATTGGACTAGTCTTAGTCTGGTTGATTCCCTGACCTATGTGTCAGCCTTTAGCAACCTGTCATATGTAATACATATTATGTGTCATTTGTAGTGTCCAGACATATATTGTGGTAGAAAGCACTCAAAGAAAGAAATGTACAAACTTACTGTGTAGGTCAGACTATTCTGAAACTCACACAATGGACACCCAGATGGTGCTTTGATCTCACGCACTTTCTGTTCTGCTTTTGGCTCTAGCTTTACACCTTTAATCTGCACACACAAAAAACAGACATTGTACAAGTAAGCATCACTGGCTCTGCGGCTCATATGCAATGGGAAACTTGCATACAAATGTGTTGACACAGACGAAAGAATCTAAGTGATCCATCCTTAACTGTCAACATGAACTTGATGATCAAGCCAGTTCATGAATCAAAATTCAAAGCAGAAGAACTAAGTCAGAAGAAATTAATCCTAATGGGAAGACTATTTCTTTTTATAAGGACACATTTCCTTACAGATTAATATAATTTGTTAAATTTACTACTTCACGTTTATTAAATGCACATTTCAAAACAACAGCAAAATCAGCATAATGATGCTGCAGTCTTTATGCAGCTGACTGTCTTCAAACATATACAAAATAATAAAATTACAGCAGCATTTAGAAGATCTTAGTAAAATAAACAATATTTAAATACTAGCACACAATTTACAACTGCTACTATCTAAATTAAAAGAACTAATGCACAACAAAAGATTATATATATATATATATACACACTGACTTATTTGGACAACGACTCGGGACGTTAAAGGACTCTTGAGATTTGGAACATGGAATGTACGGACACTGTATCGAGCTGGAGCGGCCGAAAAACTAACCCGGGAGCTGGTTGAATATCACATGGATATAACAGCAATTCAAGAAATAAGGTGGCCAGGAGAGGGTACTTTAGAGCAAAATAGAATGATTGTAATATATGGAGGAAACACCCAAAATAAACATGAATTAGGAACAGCTTTTGTCATCAAAAAAGAGTTATGGGGGAACGTTCTAAACTTTAAAGCTGTTAATGACAGAATTAGTAAATTACGAATAAAAGGTAAATGGAAAAACATAACGATGATTAATGTACATGCACCTACTGAAGAGAAAGAAGATGACGTTAAAGAAGACTTTTATAAAGACAAAAATGGGAATATGATAAATACCAATGAGGAAGTGTGCAACACATGGAAAGAATATTTTGTTGAATTACTAAATTGTGAAGCTCCAAGTAACACTTTCCCACAGGAAGAGATTCTAACGTGTGAACCACAAATTGAAGAACCTGCATTTGAAGAAATCCTATATGTAATCACACGACTTAAAAACAATAAGGCAACTGGGGCTGATGGAATTGCTACAGAATTTATAAAGGCAGGTGGCCATGCATTACATCTAAAGCTATACTTCTTCTTCTTCTGCGTTCATCCGGATTTTATTTTCCGGATGTGACTGCGTTGTGCCTGTTTACAGCAGAGCTGCGTTCTTGCGCCATTGGGCCGACACATCCGATTTCTGCGGGCATTTGTTGACAGGGTTAACCTTCCCGGTAAAGCTATACGAACTAATAATAAAAATCTGGAGGACAGAAGAATTACCCCATGACTGGAAAGAGTCATTATTGATACCTATCCTTAAGAAAGGAGACAAGTTCCAATGTGAAAATTATAGAGGAACATCACTACTGTCCACAAGCTATAAGATACTATCCGCAGTATTACTAAATAGACTAAAACCATATTCAGAAGACATATCAGGTGACAACCAGGCGGGTTTTAGACAAAACAGATCAACAATAGATCAGATATTTATCTTACGACAAATAGTCGAGAAAAACTGGGAATATAAAAGAGATCTCCATAACATTTTTGTGGATTTTAAAAAGGCTTACGATAGTGTCCATAGGAATAGTCTATGGAATGCTATGCAGGAATTTGGAATACCAAGGAAGTTAATCAACATGACCAGACTATGCATGGAAGATACTTATAATATAGTAACATATAAAGGCAAGAAATCAGACCCTTTCCAAATAACATCTGGCTTGAAACAGGGTGATGCACTATCGCCGCTACTCTTCAATCCGGCTCTAGAGAAAGTTGTAAGGAAGGTAAAGGAGGAATGTGATATTGGAGGAGCATCCAAGCTGCTTGGTTATGCAGATGATATAGATATTATAGGGGAAAATGAACAAAAGACATTAGGAAATATTGACTCACTTAAAGGAAAAAGCCCAACAGATGGGGCTGGTTATCAACCAAGATAAGACAGAATATATGGTAATTTCAAGAGAAGGAATGGCTAAAAACTCTGGCCACATACAAATAGATAATATGACCATTAAAAGAACGGAAACATACAAATACATGGGTACAATCTTCAACTGCTCCAACATCATAAGGGAAGAAATACAAACTAGAATCAATTCTGGAAATAAGATATACTACGCACTACATCTACTAAAATCAAATGCGCTACCTCGTAACACCAATATCACAATATACAAAACACTGATCAGACCAGTTGTGCTGTATGGCTCTGAAACCTGGAGTACAACGAAAGGAGACGAAGCCTTGTTACAAACCTTTGAGAACAAAGTTTTAAGACGCATCTTTGGACCCATTAGGGATACACAAAGTGGAGAGTGGAAAAGAAGAAGTAACAAAGACATTTATGATCTGTTTAAGTCCCCGCTAATCACTGGTATCATGAAGGCTAATAGACTACAATGGCTGGGGCATATAGAAAGAATGGAAGATAATAGGGAAACAAAACTCGCTTACACTCAGGAAATAAATTACCGTAGACCCCGAGGTAGACCAAGAAGACGGTGGAAAGATAATCTATATACAGACCTACAAGCACTTGGAATCAACGACTGGCAAGAGAAGGTCAACCAGAGAGGCGAATAGAGACGGATTGTATCTGCAGCAAAGAACCTCAATGGATCGGAACGCTGAAGAAGAATCCTCATATAATCCACAGGGTCTGTATGGTTTAGAGGTACTATGTCTGCCTCTACGTAAAGGAAACGGGCATCAATCACACTGTTTAACTATTACAGAAAAGAAAGAAACCTTATGTTACACCCTGATTCTGGGGCAGTGCATCAGTTACTAGTCTTCTCAGATAAGGGAGAAACACCAGAAGGACCTTGGTGCATGTCAACAATCTGACAGTGAAATTGAAACTAGTAAAGAGGTCACTGTCCAGGCAACATTTCAAAATTAGAAAACCCACCCACAAAAGACTATATTACAGCATGTGAGGGTCTGATATACACACCTAGAAGCTTCACAACACCAGGAAGCTCATGTACGGTTGAGATCAGCACACGGAGACTGAAGAACTTACGGAGTTACTGAAGTGAACTTGAATCAAAGTGTAAGTGTCGTCAACGTGATCCTTTACAATCCAAACCAAAATATACAATTCACAACAGTCATTTGTTCACTGGTATCACAGGGGACCAAACTACCATATATCTGTCCTATATATCACAATAGCTGTTTGTTCACCTGTGTCAGACAGGATCATATTCTCATCTATCTGTTCTATATATCACAATAGCTGTTTGTTCACCTGTGTCAGACAGGATCATATTCTCATATGTCTGTTCTATATATCACAATAGCTGTTTGTTCACCTGTGTCAGACAGGATCATATTCTCATATGTCTGTTCTATATATCACAATAGCTGTTTGTTCACCTGTGTCAGACAGGATCATAATCTCATCTGTCTGTTCTATATATCACAATAGCTGTTTGTTCACCTGTGTCAGACAGGATCATATTCTCATATGTCTGTTCTATATATCACAATAGCTGTTTGTTCACCTGTGTCAGACAGGATCATATTCTCATCTATCTGTTCTATATATCACAATAGCTGTTTGTTCACCTGTGTCAGACAGGATCATATTCTCATATGTCTGTTCTATATATCACAATAGTTGTTTGTTCACCTGTGTCAGACAGGATCATATTCTCATCTATCTGTTCTATATATCACAATAGCTGTTTGTTCATCTGTGTCAGACAGGATCATATTCTCATCTATCTGTTCTATATATCACAATAGCTGTTTGTTCATCTGTGTCAGACAGGATCATATTCTCATATGTCTATCCTATATACCAGAACCCTAAATTTTTCTGTTGTTTAGTATATGCTGAGAATGCTACTCCTCTCATGACTACTTGAGTAAACATCAATACCTACATGATGTTGTCTCATGTTCTGTTGTTGAGTATATCCTGAGAATGCTACTCCTCTCATGACTACTTGAGTAAACATCAATACCTACATGATGTTGTCTCATGTTATTTTAATTCCTCAAAGGCAGCAGATATGTCTGTGCATAACGCACATATGACATTGTTTGCTGACACTGAAAGTGTAATATGGTAAAGTGTACTGTGTAAATCAGTGTGTGTATTATTGCTTGAAACTTACCACTGTAGTGTTTCCAGTTTTAGATACATCAACTGAAATGAAATCAAATTTGAAATTAAAAGCAGTCAGATCTCTGTCAATACTATTAGTTACTGCAGCACTGCCATGTTAAAACAAATGCCCAATGTTTTCTTTCCTACACTTTGTATGACAAACTGTTTTGTCAAGAAATCATTGGAAAACAAACAATGACAATAGATCAAGCATTTACATTAAAGAATAGGAGCACTGATGGAAATAATTTATGTCTGTAGTCAACTTTTTTCGAGATTGAACGAAAACCTATTTAACCATTGAGCAATTGCTAAGACATTTTTCTGAGATTCGTGGAAAGAAAATAAGGCCATGCCTGGTTGAGTCTTACATTTCAGTCTGGATTATCGCCACTGCCTTCACTGATCTGGTTGCCAGGGGGGTTAATTATGATGAAAAGTGTAAATGCTACTGCTATCCTGTTTCACATTTACAAACTGGGCAGTAAAAATTAAAAATCGTTCGTCTTTGCTTCATTTAATGGATTTTAAGAAGCAATACACAACACGGCTCTACTTCGACCTCACACTATGTATCTAAACCTTGTTTTCATTGGTTGTGCTAGCATATTATTTCATTCTTTGCTTGGATTAAGATCATATTATCTCATATGTGGGATAGAGGTGGAATGCAGATAAATTTTCAATTCTAACGATGTTGTCTGCACACCAAAGGCAACCAGCCGAAGTGGTATGGCTGTTGTAGACCAGGCTACTGATTTACACTGTAGTACCGGTCTTATTGCACCGTGTAAGCCTTCATTAATGCCATTTGGCCAGCCTCTCATCTTGATTCAGTGAGTTCTCTCAGAATGACAAGCTTCCTTCTTACTTTTGAAGAGTTTCATGTCAGGACATTTATATTTTTGAGCAGCACCTCTCCTACTTTGTCTCTGAGTATTCCATTGGGCCAAGTAATTTCTTATCTTTAAATTTTTACAAGGTTGTTTTTAACTCTTCCATTGTGAAAGTCAGTGGCTTATAAATGATATCTATCTAGGCAGTCTGTACTATTTCTTGTATAGATTATTTCTTGATGAATGTACTTTCGTCTGATTGAATTGATACCAATAGTATTTTCCTATACAATTCTGCAAATATATCTACAGCTACTACACTGGGTAAAGTTTGCTTCGAAACGTCTAGTATGACATTTGGTCATTGCGAAATATTTTTAAGTTGAAATCTTTGTTTGAAGGTCTTTTCTCGACACATTTTTCTTGCCAGTTTCTTCTTTGTGCATCTAATCTCGTTTCAATAAACTTTGCTTTTACTGTTGCCTTTAATAAGATGATCAACATTTGTTCTGATGGTTAGTAGAGTTAAAATAAAAATACTTGAAATAGTTTGTTGTTTCTTCTGACTTCAGCAGTGTGACTGTGATGTGTGCTGATTACATCGTCATCTTATCGTGCATGCAGTGTGCTGCACGAATATGATACATACACATAATTTTGCCTTGCTTAGAAGTGGTGTAGGACTTAAATTATGTTCTACTGGATTATATTTTATGATGATGGATGGAATCTATTTTTATTAGCAATGTCAGTTATCGGTCTTTGTGAGTATGGATGGTCAAAGGTGGGAGCATTTTTCCCGGACAATTTTTAGCGACTATCCAGTCATTTCCAGTTTTTACCCATGTCTGCTTTCGATCCGATATATTCGACTAATAAATGCTACTGTGGTCTGTCTGCTTGGCTGCAAGCAACTGTCGCTTAGAACTTTCTTCTCTTGAATTCATTTAAGATTATTCACGAAGGGTAAGCTAATATTTTTTCTAACTCCTGTATTTTAAACCAACCTTGACTTTTTGTTGCATTTTTTTAATTCTCTGTTCAATTTTACACATATGTGATGAGTTTCAACGATGCTCGCTTTTGCTAGCATTCAGGAACAACAATGTTCAGCAAAACCATGAGATAGATATTCATATCGCAAAACTACAAATGGGGCCGCCCACACAATAGCAGATGCACCTTAGGTAATTAGAACTCTAAGTGGCAATTTAACTACTAAAATTAAACAGAATACAAGTTTCATTTGTAGCAGTAATTTATCTGTGTATTTGTATAATTAAATAAACAAGCCACAGTAATAGACAGCAAAATGTAATGTTCTTATCTCCCTTTGGGCCGCGATCAGCAGTGCTCATTTTACTAAGATTCCTTTGCACTTCCTGATTGTAGAACACGACACAAAAATATTAATAACCCCTCTTAGAATTGACTACAGTCTTCACTGAGATACTGTTGGGTTCATCTTGTCAAGCTGTATCCAATGGTGATGGTTTTATAAGTAAAAACCCAATATTTAAATATTTAAATTTCTTTTCATCTGACATGTAGGCAGTTAATGCTTCTGCGGCCTGTAGAAGATTGTAGCATAATAAAAAATACTGTTCCATCTTGTTGGTACATCTTGCTGCAGTTTACACAATGGTGACTCAGTACAGTACAATTTTGCAACTCGGTTATGTTTGCAGCACTATGTTTAAAATGTCCGACAATTTTTCGACAACCGGTACATTTGTATAAATGATGGCAGAAGTTTTCAATTAATCGTTAAAAAAATATATATATGTAGGCACTCTTCCGAATAACGGTTCTAAATGGGGACATAACTCTTTAGTGTAAAAAGCATCTTTTACAGGGCACCATTAGGTGATATAAAAATTATTAAACACTACGAACTAAAATATAGAACTCAGAAAATCGAAATATGTACCAATAATATTTGACAGTTATATGTGGAAATACGTACCTACAATAAATAATTTGGTACCGTTATTTATTATGTACAGTTATTGACTTACTGAGTGTGCGATGATGGACAGCTAGACTGATCGATGGATGCAATAAATGTTTCCTGGGCCCAGAGGGTCCAGACTGTCGTCAGAGCGTGTGCCTATCAGTAGCGAGTCCCATCATCAATTTAATTTTGAGTATTTACAAATGAGACTGCCACAGTAGATAGGCCTTGAAATTCAAAATCTAATGGTACCTCAATGATGCCTGTATGTCACTTCTAAGTGAAGATATTCACATCTTTGTGAAGATGAGACGAGTTGCAATTTTTCATCCTATTCACCCGTAAGTGGAGCTCTCTAATGTGTCCCTTTCCTCCAACCAGCGACACCCGTTGGTGTCTGCGCGTCTATGTGTGCGAGATTGTCTCAAACGGTCATATGAAAACTGACTTCAAAAATATGTTCCGTCATGTTAAATGATTACAAAATAGTACAAGTATACAAATAAATTATTAATAATCTTTAAACTTGTGTTCTATTTAACTTTAGTAGGTAAAATCGCACGTTTCGTGTGTTGAAAAGTGCAGCGCAATCGATATGCGGCGGCCGTCATGACCCATTCAGAAAGTCACATCTTCCCAGAAAATCTGTTTTTCAACCACAATTCGAGCTAGTTTAGCGATGAAACTTTGCTGATTCGGGGGCAATATTTTATATGACAATTAAAATTCACATTAAACAAAGACATCTATTGGATTCATCGATTCCGATACGTGATCATTCCGTTGCCTCTGTGGAATATGCTCCCGGCAGTCGGCAGCTTGCAAAGATCCACACTGTATTCACAAACTTCCAGTTTCTTAGTTCTATATAATATTTTAGTTCGTAATGTTTAAAAGTTTCTATTATATCACCTAATAATTTTGTGAAAAATTTAAAACACACAAAAAAAAGGACCATCCAGGAGGAGAACCCCAGTTTCCCACGTGACAGGCGGACTGCTTACGACTTACGCTAACGAGTACACAACGTTTTATTCTGTTAAGAAATTTATATAGTCAAGCCGCTGTTTTGGGTTACATGATCGTAATATTTTCGCCTGTTTTTTTAACCACAATTAATGCAAGTTTAGCGATGAAACTTTCTAAGGTCTGTAAAACTGATTATAAAATTCGAAGATCCATCTACAACTGATGGTTTTCTATTGAAAGCGCCAGAAAAACATTATTTATGGTTCAGCTTGCCATTTTCATTTTTCTCCGTGCGCGAGGTTGGTCTCAACCAACACGGGTCATAGACGGATTATGAAAACTGACTTAAAAAATATGTTCCGTCATGTTAATTGATTAAAAGATAGTACAAGTATACAAATAAATTATTAATAATCTTTAAACTTGTGTTCTCTTTAACTTTAGCAGGTCAAATTGCACGTTTTGAGTGGTAAAAAGTGAAAGCGTTACATGCCGTAGCGATCGATTCGCGCATGCGCAGTTGCCATGGCTCATGCCACGCGTTTCTCCATTCACAAAGGCACGCTTCGCCGAAAATGTTGTTTCATCAACAATTCAAAGCTATTCAGTAGGATTAAACTTTTCAGATATATTTAAAATTGTAGGCAACGCTCAACAATCTGGCAACCAACCAACCACCCACCCCCCCCCCCCCCTGTAATGAGTCAAATGGCGCATAAGGCCACTGAAGAAACTTTTGGTCAGTAAACATTTAAACTTAAAGAATTTGGCTGCAATTGGAACCGATAATGCATCGGTAATGGTCGGTATCAACCACGGCGTGCATGCAAAATTGAAGGAAGATATCCCATCTTTAATCCTCATGAAATGTGTATGTCACTCCTTGCAGCTAGCATTATCACATGCCTCATCAGTCAGAATGTTTACCAAGGAATTTGGAATTATTTATTGCTGAAGCCATCGGCTTATTACAGCCATTGGCTGGATGGACGCATCCCAGATTGTTGATTAGTTGGCATTCAATTTTTAACCTAACGCAGCTATTTGAGTAGCAGGTTTTCAATGTGGTGACACATACATCATCGACTCCATTATGGTTGGAGGAATTGAAATTGTTGGGGACAGGTTTGTCAGCGCCCTGATTGATGTCTGATTGAGCAACTTTCGCACGAACAAGTCACTGTTCACTTTAGCAACGCTCGCACTTCTATACTTCCTGAAGTAACACAAATTATATAATGCATTGTAACAAACGTCTTTCTCCGTAATCCCGTATGTTCTCGTGAGTAACTCAGCTGCGCGAGAATCGGAAGCGGTTCACGCCATGCTGGTAACTTAGGGGGTATGTGAGCCGGTCGCTCAGAAAGCAATGGCAAACTACTGAAAGTAATCTTGTCTAGTACATCAACAGCAGCTGAAAAATGCTGATGTTGACTGCAACGTCCTGTAAGGGATTTTTGTTTAAATTGTTGCATATCCCTTGCGTATCGAGAACATCAAGGACTGAGGTATGTGAGATATATGGACGCCTGCAACATTTTGCAGGACACAATATGGTGATGACGGTATGTATAACTAATGGAACTTTCCCAAGAACTTAAACATGCGAATGGGTAAGAAAAGAACGGAGGGTGCCCATGGATTTAACTGAAATGTTGAAACGAATAGACGAATGTGGAAGAAATGGGGGTGGCAAGCAAGCTGAAATAATGCCAAAGCGACCTCTGAGATCATAGACAAAGGCAGGGCAAAGGGTCACGTTATATCTCTATACTGTTACACGGCTCTGACTGATATCTTGTACTTTGATTACCGGGACTTTGTGACATAAGCACAAAACGTCTTCGTGCAGTTTCTGGTGTTTACGCCTTTCTAGGTATTCAAATATTTGCAATAAATGTCGCTTTCTCTTAACTTCTTTCTTCTCTCTAATTGCTTTATTTGCACACACGCTCTTTCCATGTTTGTTGCTGACTTTATTTATCAACTTCATCATCCAAGCTAAGTGCATCTTGTGAGACAGGCATCAGTGAAGATGAGGACATGATTCTATAGGTAAGTCACATCAATTTTCTTTTTAATGTTGCATATCCCTTACAGGATGTTGCAGTCAACATCAGAATTTTTCAGCTGCTGTTGATGTACAAGGCAAGATTACGCTCAGTAGTTTGTCATTGCTTTCTGAGCGACCGGCTCACATACCCCTGTAAGTTACCAGCGCGGCTCGAACCGCTGTCGGTTCGGGCGCAGCTGCGTTACTCACGAGAATATACGGGATAACGGCGACAGCCGTAAACTTTTCGCCAGGGAGAGCGGCAGTCACATCAATACATATGTAATTTCTTACTTTCTCAATCTGGATATTTTTCCTAGATACTTTGCAACGAAATCTAGATATTTATGGATGTTGTTTGGGCCGTTTCTAGATACTTTTGGTCAAAAAAAAGTGGCAACCCTGGCCTCATAATTCCGGTCCAAGCTGACAGTAATATGCGTCGCCTCAGAAAGACATGATTAGGCAATTCAAACACCAGGCTTCCGACTTACTGGCCTGATGAATTAACAAATAAACAAGGAAATGCTACGCACATAAAGTGCAGCAAAACCTGGTATATGTGAAGCAGGTTGAAAAGAGAGAGGAGATAGATAGATAACGAAGCTAGTGTGAGAGACAGAGATATGAGAAAGATGTGTTGAAAGACATAAAAAAGTGATAACTTTTATATAATATAAATAAGATAATATAAGTGACAAAACATCTGTTCATAATCGTAGAAAAAAATTTGTTTATTAAAAAGTCGCTTGCACCCAATTAATTGCTGAAAAATTTAAAAAAAAAAAAAGTGTCCAGCAGGGAATCGAACCAACAGCTCCCACTTATCAGGCAGAGACACTTACCACTGTGCTACTGAGGATATGATCTTGAATCAACAAAAGTATATAACATAGCCACGCTCATGTCCCGATGACGTCAAATACGTTAAGTCATGTGACTAGGCAAATCACGTGACCAGGACCACCCGGGGTTTCCGGGACCGGGAAAAATCACGTGATAGTTTAGCTCTGAATAAACGGAGTAGTTTATACCGAGCTGTGTCTGAATAGACACTTCCAAGAAGAAAAACACACCTTCGCAGAAATGTTGTTTCATCCACAATTAAAAGCTTGTAAGTAGGATTAAACTTTCCAGATATATTTAAAATTGTATGCAGAATTAAAATATACATCTATAATTGAATTAATTCGATTTAAAACACCAAAAACAATTAATTACGGTAAGTGTGAAATATATTCTTATTTATATAAAAGGTCACGATGATTTCAACCAATCGCTGTGCACAGAATAATAGGCATACCTTTCCTGGAAAACCCCGGATGACGTGTGTTATTGTCACGTGAGATTTGAATGAATGAATGACGTCGAAAGAATGTATGGTATGAACTAGTGCGAACTGGGAGACACGATGAATCATGGCTATATGATTCCGTACATGATTTCTGTTTTCATTTCCGGTCGCGGCACGATGGAACTCGCTACTATCAGTTATATGTGGAAATACGTACGTACAAGATACAGATAAACACTCTGACGACAGCGAGGGCTCTCCGGGCCCAGGAAACATTTATTGCATCCATCGATCATCTCACCGTCCACGACACATTGAACCAGAAGTGATCGACATCATCACCTATAATGAGGCCCTGTAAAAGATGCTTTTTACACTCAAGAGTTATGTCCCCATTTAGAACTGTTATTCGGAAGAGTGCTATATATATATATATATATATATATATATATATATATATATATATATATATATATATTATACATATGCTATTTTACTATTTTTATCTATAAGAAGACGGGCAGGGCTCATTTTAAAAAAAAAAATACATTTGAAAAAAATCTACTAAATGCATTCACGTCTGTAATATATGGACATTCACAAACTACGAATTGAAAGATTGAAAGTTACCTTTCTTAACTCCCAAAATCGAAGTACTGCCAAAGCTTCGTGATATGAACGACAATGGACCATGATTTGTCATTGAAGACCTGCACAACAAGCGCGTCGCCATATTGACATTCAGTGTCAGCAAAGTAAAAATATGAACTGAGCAGAAAGCAATAACAGCATATCAAATAATGTCATTTCTTATTTTAATTGTCATTATTTTTTTTTCCCGTTAAAATGTTATGTTCCTGTTACTAATTAATGCATGATTTAGGCAGTTTATATATATTTGGTCTATAAATATTTAGTATGTTATCAATGTATTTCGTGAGGTATTGTGAAACCGAAAGTTGTTGCTTCGCGGATGAGAACTTTTAGAAGCAGGGTGGGGGATGGAAACGGTTTCCTTCTTCAAAGTTAGTCAATGTTTACAATGACATGTGTTGGGAACTTGTGGACGTTCATTCGTTCAGTTAGCAACTAGTGAATGCGCAGAGCAAAACAATGTATGTATGTATTACAAAGTTCTGTTACAATTTGCAACAACAATGAGATCTAGACTTATCTACGAACTGTGGTGTTTACGAGCGGTTTACAATAGACTCATTAGACTTAGACTAGTCTGTAGTAAAGCAAAATTTAATTTAACAGTATTTACTATTTATTTGTCATTGCCACAACTTTAGTTTAATTGTTTGATTTGTAATTTATTGTGAGGAAAAGAGTTCTGTAGAGCTATGCTATATTGAGCTAATCCTGATGTACAGAAGCGAACCATAGGATAGGCAGTTACTGTTATTTATTTTAGTTAGCAGTCAAGTTACAAGTAAGGTTAAGGTAAGAATTGTAAGTAAAAGTAAAAGATGAGGAAACATGGTTTTATTTTTATATTTATAGAATGAATAATGCGAATACACGTGGACGGTATATATAAATATTTATATAACTAGCTGACCCGGCCCGGCTTCGCCCAGGCCCTGGCAGAGATCTATCTTCAAAACAATGTTTTCCCGTGATGAATTTGAATAACGAAGACACAAACAATAGATTGCACGATTTATTGCCTGGCATATTTCGCTGCATCTCGTCAGGTACATACTGCAGAAATCACACAACTTACGTGAATTAATTAGATCAATCCTTCAAACTGAAATATACACATGTTCGCACAGTAATGTCGATTGTCTACCACGGTAATTTTAAACTGACTAACATGTCTTTCTGCTTACACAAGGACGGCTTACGAAGGTTGATTAGTATGGCTTCAGCAAACTTTAACAATCGACTACTTTGTGTGTTGAACAACACACGGAAGGCACTGTCTCTTTCAACCACGTGAGCAGTCTCGAGCACATGTCTCCCGACCGAAGAAGCCAGATTTTTCCGGTGTGTCGGCCTGCCTAGGCTACCATCTTCTGTGTGTAGTATTTTGTCCAACCAATTCGGAATATGTTCCGAAACCCTGCAATGTAACTGTCGCTCAGTTCTGCCTATGTAGATGGCCTCGCATCTGCATGTAAATTGGTAAATACAATTTGATTTGGCGTACAAAGCTACAGGTTCTTTTACTGCTGGGACTGGGATCGGTGTGTTTCGGTACCTGATGACTAGAGCTGCAGCACAGAATGTTCGCTCGACTGCTGTGGTGAGCCGGTCCCGCAGATGTTGCATTACGTCATCTCCTCGGAAGGTTAGCTGGATGAATACCTTGAGTTTAGGGACTGTAGTTACTTCTGATTTCGGTTTGGGCTGTTGGCAGTGGCGCTTTATAAATCCTGTGGAGTACCCATTCAGGTTTAAGGCATTCTTCAGAGTTTTAAATTCCTCTGTCAGTGTGTCCTGGGTGCATATCTTCCTAGCACGGTCAAACAGGGTCCGTACTAAGCCCCGTTTGTACTGGACAGGTGCGAAGCTCTGAAAATTTAAGTATTGGCCAGTCCATGTTTCTTTGCGGTACACCGATCTTTGAATTGTGCCGTCTGCTCTACGTCTCATTAGGATATCTAGAAACGGCAACGCTTCGTTGTGTTCGTGTTCCATAGATAAAGAGATGTTTATATGTGTCTCGTTCATTGTGGCCTGGAACGACGTTGCTTGTAGCTCGTCTGTGGTGATAATTAGTATATCGTCCACGTAACGACGGTAAAAGGCCAAGTTATTGATTTCTGAGGATCTCTTTTCTTCTAAGTGTGCCATGAAGATGTCCGCTAGAATAGGTCCAAGTGGGCTCCCCATGGCCACTCCGTCAATTTGGCGGTATGACTTGTTTAGAAAGTTGAATTGTATGTTGGCAGTACATAATTTTAATAGCCTCTCTAGAATAGCTGATGGTATGCCTAGTTTTAGTTGTTTGTCTCTAATGCGTTCGCTTATTATATTCACGGTCTCATCTAATGGAACGTTGGTGAATAAAGAGGCAATATCCATGGATGCCATGTGTTTGTTGTTTATGTCCATAGTATCCAATAATTCCACCAATTCGAACGTATCCCTGAGTGTTCTTGGATCGAAGGACTGTCGTACTGGCTTTAAAATTTCAGCTAGCCATCTCGCCATTCGGTGTTGTGCCGAGTTCACCATGGACAGGATCGGTCTTAGTGGGATGCCGGGCAGATTTACATGCAGATGCGAGGCCATCTACATAGGCAGAACTGAGCGACAGTTACATTGCAGGGTTTCGGAACATATTCCGAATTGGTTGGACAAAATACTACACACAGAAGATGGTAGCCTAGGCAGGCCGACACACCGGAAAAATCTGGCTTCTTCGGTCGGGAGACATGTGCTCGAGACTGCTCACGTGGTTGAAAGAGACAGTGCCTTCCGTGTGTTGTTCAACACACAAAGTAGTCGATTGTTAAAGTTTGCTGAAGCCATACTAATCAACCTCCGTAAGCCGTCCTTGTGTAAGCAGAAAGACATGTTAGTCAGTTTAAAATTACCGTGGTAGACAATCGACATTACTGTGCGAACATGTGTATATTTCAGTTTGAAGGATTGATCTAATTAATTCACGTAAGTTGTGTGATTTCTGCAGTATGTACCTGACGAGATGCAGCGTAATATGCCAGGCAATAAATCGTGCAATCTATTGTTTGTGTCTTCGTTATTCAAAGAGATCTATCTATCTGTCTGTCTGTCTGCTTGTTTGTCTGTCTAACCCGGCCCGGATTCGCCCAGCTCCTGATGGGGAGCATCTCATTTAATTCATATAAGTAGTCATATAAGCTCCAGTTCCCGACTATCTGTCTGTCTGTCTGTCTGACCCAGCCCGGCTTCACCCAGTCCCTGGTGGGGAGCATCTCATTTAACGAAGTGACTATTCATAGAAAAAAATTATATTCGCAATCGAAGTAGGTCACGTGATTATTCCTATGCGTGTGTCCATATTACAATATATTGTTGATATCAACGTGTCCTTGGTAGCTTAGTGGTTAGTATCTCCGCCTGGTGCACGGGATGTCGAGGTTCAATTCCCCGCCGGTAGGCAACATTTTTTTTATTCATTTTCAGGAATTCGGTGACACCAATGCTAGTCTGATGATTTCGCTTTAGGCATATGTTTTCTACGGGTTTTGTGTATTAGGTGTTGTTTATCTTGCTGCACAAGAACCTGCACACTTGTCTTTTTGTTCTTATCTGTCCTCTACTTTTGTTGTCTTGGGAAAGGAACTTAGCCACCCGAACACGAGTTCTTCTCTCTCTCTCTCTCTCTCTCTCTCTCTCTCTCTCTCTCTCTCTCTCTCTCTCTCTCTCTCTCTCTCTCTCTCTCTCTCTCTCTCTCTCTCTCTCTCGCTCGTCGTTCGCTCTAAGTCTCGATCTCCTACCTCTCCCTTTCTTGTCTTTACCACTCTTTAATGTCTTTCAATACATCTTTTTCATATCTCTGTCTCTCACACTATCTTCGTTATCTATCTCTCTTCTCTCTCTTGTCCACCTGCTTCAGATATACCGGGTTTCCTGCACTTTATATGAGTATCATTTCCTTATCCTTGTTTATTTATTAATTAATGAGGCCAGTCAATCTAAATCTGGTGTTTGAATTGCCTAGTCATGTCTCTGTGAGGCGAAGCATACTACTGTCAGCTTGGACCAGAAAAGAGTCACTCAGATAGGATGCAATGGAGGCCATAGAAAGTGTCAAATTAAGAGAATCATCACTGCTGCGATATTAATTATTATCAGGACATAAATAGTAAATAGGACGGTAACGTAAACAAACAAGGATGCCTGGTAACAGTAAATTTACAGAAACGAAAGTTAGCAATTCTTGAACTCGCCTGGGGACAGAATTATTTGTAGGGATCGTTATTTGTATTGGGGATACCTGTTCTGAAAAATTATTCTTGATATGTAAACAGGACTAACGTAATGTAAAAATAAAACGGGATGCCAAAAGAACGGACAGAAGTAAGAAGAAGAGTGAATCATTAAAAAATACGGAGAATTCGGCAGAATTAAACCCGCAACAGTGAACATCCCTATTTAAATTAACCACCTTCTTAGACTTCTTAATGGCCCAAACTAAAATTGAGTAGTGAGCAGACGCAGTGACATGTTTGTTACTTCCCGCAATTCGATTGCAAATATAATTTTTCTCTATTCGCAATTCCATTGCGAATATAATTGTTTTCTATTCGCAATTCCATTGCGAATAGAGCCTCCCCTAATTTATTTCATATAAGCTCCCATTCCCATTCCCGACTATCTGTCTGTCTGTCTGACCCGGCTTCGCCCAGCCCCTGATGGGGAGCATTTAATTTAATTCATATAAGTAGTCATATAAGTTCCCGTCCGTCTGTCTATCTATCTGTCTGCCTGCCCGTCCGTCCGTCTCTCCCACCCTCTCTATCTACCGGGTCAGATCTATCTATAGCCAGGGGACTTAACGTAAGATATAGCAATGCTACTAAAAGTTATGTCCCTTTATATATTTTTTCTTATGTTACGTCATGTAATTACAAAATTAAATTTTCGTTAGTAAATAGCTGATTGTACACTAAAAAACTATGACTGTTGGTTGCACAGGAATGAGAAGAAGACGTGTAGAAAATTTCATCTCAATCGGATGGACCGTTCGCGAACGCATAAAGAACGGACATACATACATACATACAGACAGACATTGCCTTTTATAGATATTATATATATATATATATATATATATATATATATATATATATATATATATATATTTCTTCTTCTTCTTCAGCGTTCCGAGCCATTGAGGTTCTTTGCTGCAGACACAATCCGTCTCCATTTGTCTCTCTGGTGGACCTTCTCTTGCCAGTTGTTGATTCCAAGTGCTTGTAGGTCTGTATATGTATTATCTCTCCACCGCCTTCTTGGTCTACCTCGGGGTCTACGGTCATTTATTTCCTGAGTGTAAACGAGTTTTGTTATATATATATATATATATATATATATATATATATATATATATATATATATATATATATATATATATATATATACGTATTTATATTATAAAGACTAGAGCAATTAAGATACCGTAGAAAAAGTTAACTCAAAAAGAGAACAGGTTACTCACATCAGACAAAGACAGTCCACAATCTTTGGGCATGTCTTGAGGATCGTTACAATGGAAAAGTTGGTGAGGAAGAGAGACAAAGGAAGAGACCAAGAGACAACATAAATACTGGACACTTTGATTGACATCATGACATGATGAACATCAGTATCAGAAATGATTGGCAGTACACAAGACAGGCATCATCGCCAACGCCCCATGACATGGACTATCCATCCATCCATCATGTGCCATGCCGGTAAGCATGGGCGGTCATGTTTTGCCATCTCACTCGATCACCAGAGTCGTGGATCAGCTCCGTGTTCCTGTCTCGACCATGCCATGTGGCCAAGCCATCCAGGTATTTGCTTCTAGGTCTTCCTCTTGGTCTGTTCCCTTCGATCTTGCCAGTTGTCACCAAGTTCTTCAATCCATTTCTTCTCATAACATGCCCAAAAAATGTTGACTGTCTTTGTCTAATGTCTCTAATCAGTTTACGATCTTCGTTTGTTTCTTGAAGGACCTGTTCATTGGTCTTTCTGGCTGTCCATGGTATTCTTTGCATTTTCCTCAGAAACCACATTTCTACAGCCATCAGATGTTTTTCAGCTTGAGTGCTCATTGTCCAAGCTTCACATCCATATAAAAGTACAGGTTCTATGTAGCACCTCAACATTCTTTTTCTCGTTTCAATTGACATCTTTTTATTGGTCAGTATGTTTTTCATCTTGCTAAAGGCTACCTTAGACATGGCGATTCTTGTTCTAATCTCTTCAAGGCATCTCCCATCAGATGTTATTACTGTTCCGAGATAATTGTACCTATTCACTTGTTGAAGAATATTCCCATTTACTTGTATATTACATTGTGGTATTTCGTTCTTCCTAGTGACGACCATAACCTGTGTCTTTTTACAATTTAATTCTAACCCTCGTTGTTCACTGTGTGTAACAACTGCATCTACTAAATGTTGCAGGTCCTGTTCATTGTCTGCAATCAAGACTGTATCGTCTGCATATCTAATGTTATTGATGCATCGTCCCCCAATGTTGATTCCTTCCATATCTTCAATATTTCTGAAAATACTTTCACTGTACAGGGAAAACAGATCTGGAGACATTACACATCCCTGTCTCACACCTCTCTTAATAGGCTGATATTGGCCTACTTCATTATCAACTCTTATGGCAGCTTGTTGTTTCCAATATATGTTTTTTACAAGTCTAAGGTCTTTTCCATCAATTTGTAGATCTTCAAGCATCCTTATCATGTCGACATGTCTCACTTTATCGAAAGCCTTTGTGTAGTCAATAAAGCAAAGGTGTAGATCTTTGTTTACTTCTATAGATCGTTCAATTACGGTTCTCAGTAAATACACAGCATTTACTGTACCCTTTCCTTCTACAAACCCACATTGTTCTTCTCCTATTTCAGGTTGTATTTTCCTCCTAATTCTTTGCATGATAATTCTTAGCAAAATCTTCGTGATGTGACTCATTATACTAATTGTTCGATGTTGATCACATTCCAAGGCTCCTGATTTCTTTGGGATTGCAATAAATACAGAATTACATAATTCATGAGGTATATTTCCAGTATCATATATTGTATTAAGCAGACTGATAACTTTATCTATTCCATATTCTTCTAAAGCATTAATCATTTCTGTTGTGACGCTGTCTGAACCAGGGGTCTTGCCAGATTTCATATGGTTTAAGAGCATTCTGAACCTCCATCTTCAAAATTGCTGGTCATTCATTATTATTTTGAACATCGTAGTGTTTGTCTCTGTTGTCGTCATAAAGGTTTTTCACGTAATCTGACCATACATGGACTATAAGAAGAAGATTTGCAGACACAAATATTAATTCTATCTTTGTTCATATTTTTGTGGAATCATTAATGTTCTTGTTGTTTTGTATGTCCCATCCGTTGCTTTCTTATCCTGCTTCAGTCACCTTTACTCTATGTGTGCATGCATGCATGCCCGAGCGCACAAGAACACACACACATTAAAACTGCAGTGAATTATACTACCTGAAGCCAGTTGATATCAGCCTAAAGTGTGTATAAACTATGTTAGTCCTTATAAAACTATTGATACTACCTGAAGCCAGTTGATATCAGCCTAAAGTGTGTATAAACTATGTTAGTCCTTATAAAACTATTGATACTACCTGAAGCCAGTTGATATCAGCCTAAAGTGTGTATAATCTATGTTAGTCCTTATAAAACTATTGATACTAGCTGAAGCCAGTTGATATCAGCCTAAAGTGTGTATAAACTATGTTAGTCCTTATAAAACTATTGATACTACCTGAAGCCAGTTGATATCAGCCTAAAGTGTGTATAAACTATGTTAGTCCTTATAAAACTATTGATACTAGCTGAAGCCAGTTGATATCAGCCTAAAGTGTGTATAATCTATGTTAGTCCTTATAAAACTATTGATACTAGCTGAAGCCAGTTGATATCAGCCTAAAGTGTGAATAAACTATGTTAGTCCTTATAAAACTATTGATACTACCTGAAGCCAGTTGATATATCAACCTAAAGTGTGTATAAACTATGTTAGTCCTTATAAAACTATTGATACTAGCTGAAGCCAGTTGATATCAGCCTAAAGTGTGTATAAATCTATGTTAGGTCCTTATAAAACTATTGATACTAGCTGAAGCCAGTTGATATCAGCCTAAAAGTGTGGTATAACATATGTTAGTCCTTATAAAACTATTGATACGAGCTGAAGCCAGTTGATATCAGCCTAGTTGATATCAGCCTAAAGTGTGTATAAACTATGTTAGTCCTTATAAAACTATTGATACTAGTCTGAAGCCAGTTGATATCAGTCTAAAGTGTGTATAAACTATGTTAGTCCTTATAAAACTATTGATACTACCTGAAGCCAGTCTGATATCAGCCTAAAGTGTGTATAAACTATGTTAGTCCTTATAAAACTATTGATAATAGCTGAAGCCAGTTGATATCAGCCTAAAGTGTGTATAAACTATGTTAGTCCTTATAAAACTATGATACTAGCTGAAGCCAGTTGATATCAGCCTAAAGTGTGTATAAATCTATGTTAGTCCTTATAAAACTATTGATACTAGCTGAAGCCAGTTGATATCAGCCTAAAGTGTGTATAAACTATGTTAGTCCTTATAAAACTATTGATACTACCTGAAGCCAGTTGATATATCAACCTAAAGTGTGTATAAACTATGTTAGTCCTTATAAAACTATTGATACTAGCTGAAGCCAGTTGATATCAGCCTAAAGTGTGTATAATCTATGTTAGTCCTTATAAAACTATTGATACTAGCTGAAGCCAGTTGATATATCAGCCTAAAGTGTGTATAAACTATGTTAGTCCTTATAAAACTATTGATACTAGCTGAAGCCAGTTGATATCAGCCTAAAGTGTGTATAAACTATGTTAGTCCTTATAAAACTATTGATACTAGCTGAAGCCAGTTGATATCAGCCTAAAGTGTGTATAAACTATGTTAGTCCTTATAAAACTATTGATACTAGCTGAAGCCAGTTGATATCAGCCTAAAGTGTGTATAAACTATGTTAGTCCTTATAAAACTATTGATACTAGCTGAAGCCAGTTGATATATCAACCTAAAGTGTGTATAAACTATGTTAGTCCTTATAAAACTATTGATACTAGCTGAAGCCAGTTGATATCAGCCTAAAGTGTGTATAAACTATGTTAGTCCTTATAAAACTATTGATACTAGCTGAAGCCAGTTGATATATCAACCTAAAGTGTGTATAAACTATGTTAGTCCTTATAAAACTATTGATACTAGCTGAAGCCAGTTGATATATCAGCCTAAAGTGTGTATAAACTATGTTAGTCCTTATAAAACTATTGATACTAGCTGAAGCCAGTTGATATATCAGCCTAAAGTGTGTATAAACTATGTTAGTCCTTATAAAACTATTGATACTAGCTGAAGCCAGTTGATATATCAGCCTAAAGTGTGTATAAACTATGTTAGTCCTTATAAAACTATTGATACTAGCTGAAGCCAGTTGATATATCAGCCTAAAGTGTGTATAAACTATGTTAGTCCTTATAAAACTATTGATACTAGCTGAAGCCAGTTGATATATCAGCCTAAAGTGTGTATAAACTATGTTAGTCCTTATAAAACTATTGATACTACCTGAAGCCAGTTGATATATCAGCCTAAAGTGTGTATAAACTATGTTAGTCCTTATAAAACTATTGATACTAGCTGAAGCCAGTTGATATCAGCCTAAAGTGTGTATAAACTATGTTAGTCCTTATAAAACTATTGATACTACCTGAAGCCAGTTGATATATCAGCCTAAAGTGTGTATAAATGTATAAACTATGTTAGTCCTTATAAAACTATTGATACTAGCTGAAGCCAGTTGATATCAGCCTAAAGTGTGTATTAACTATGTTAGTCCTTATAAAACCATTGACTTTCTTGTCCATAGAATGGATGAATCATTTGATGAACTTGTGCCTGATAACTGGCTGGAGCTTCCAAGTAAACGGAAACCAGAAGAGCCAGCAGACACCAGTACTATTTATTGCAAGCGGCCCAGATTGAGTGCTTCTTCTTCAAACAATATATTTGTGGCATCATCATCCAGAAAAGATGTCTCTCATGATTCAGAACATTCCAATGGAACTTATGAGGACACTTTGGTCAATGAGCCCAGTTTTGCTCACATTGAAGACTCGCATGTTCTTTTAGAGGCCAACAATAATAGCCTGGTGATCAATGGAAGTGATAATATTGATAATCACTCTAATCTGGACTGTTTAACAGGAGACGAAGATTCAGAAATCGATCAAACATATTCTTGTCATATTAGTGAAAATACAATTATTAATGGAGACACCAAATCAAAGCTTCAAATGACAAATTGCCTGGCAAATAATCAAGATTCTAGAGTTTATTCATGCCATTCTAATGTAGAAAATGCAGATATTCTGGTCACGGGATACCAGCAAGTCTCAAGGAATGGTGAACTTGGTTGTTTCCAACCAGAAACCTCATCTCTTAAACCTGGCAGTCCTATAGAGTCATTTTCACGTGAAGAAGTAAGCAAATTAAAACGTCTTCCATCTCTTGTCACGGATACTAAAGTTATATTAGACATTGTTCCTAATCAGGATTTCACTACAGTATACAAACTGCTGCTTCAGCACAAAGACAAAAGTAATAGGCTGGACATTGTCACATTTCAGCTGACAAACCCAGCAGAAAGTGATGTTATTATTGTGGAGGACTCGTCATCTGTGGTTGATATATTTGAAGAAGAGCAGCTAGTTTCTCAAGCAGTACCCTCTGCAGATGATATATTTGAAGAAGTGCAGCTAGTTTCTCAAGCAGTACCCTCTGCAGATGTTAATGACATTTATACATTGCTAGAACAGCTGCCACCATCATCCAGCAGAGTTCACAATGTCATTACTAAATTAAAGCCATCTATTAATACTTCCCCTACAGTTGACCATTCAGCACATGAACATGTCATTCTTGTAGAAAACAGTAGTACATCAGTGCCTGGGGATGATTCATTGCTGGAGAATGATCCTTTGTTTCATGATATGAGGACTATTGCTAAATTGTTTCCTGAAAAAGACAGGAATGAGATTTATGCCCTTCTTGAAGCCAAAGTTAATGAAGAAAATAGACTGGAAAGTGTCATCAATGAAATTTTGTGTGGCCAAACAGTAGGTAGTAGATGGGACACAACTGAACGAGTCTGCTTCTGCTGCTGCTGCTGCCATTGCTATAGAGGACTCCAGAAATGTGGATGTTACTGAAGGTAAATTGTTACTTACTAGAATTTAAAACTAGTCCTTGATTATGTTCATGCAGAGTGGTTAGAATTGACTTGTGAACACAGAATGCTTTGAAGTAGTTCTGCAGCAGTAGTTGAAGCACAGATCTTCAGCATATCTTGTAATATAGTTTAAACTTGGATGCTTTTCATATAAAATATTATGACTAATGATTAATTGCATGTTCTGATATGGTCATTGCTCTTTGATCCACCTCTGGTTGATGTATGTCAGCGCTGCTGTACAATGTGATCAGTACACTGGCCTCTCGACTCGGTGGTCTTGTGTTTATACCTGACTAGACATGGCTCTAGGATCGTTCTGTGTACACTGTGACCAGTACACTTGCCTCTCAAGTCGGTGTCTTGTGTTTATACCTGACTAGGCGGCTCTAGGATTGTTCTGTGTACAATGTGATCAGTACACTTACCTCTCAAGTCGGTGGTCTTGTGTTTATACCTGACTAGACATGGCTCTAGGGTTGTTCTGTGTACATTGTGACTAGTACACTTGCCTCTCAACCTAGTGGTCTTGTGTTTATACCTGACTACACATGGCTCTAGGGTTGTTCTGTGTACACTGTGACCCGTACACTTGACTCTCATGTCAGTGTCTTGTGTTTATACCTAACTAGACATGGCTCTAGGGTTGTACTTTGTACACTTGCCTCTCAACCTGGTGGTCTTGTGTTTTTACCTGACTACACATGGCTCTAGGGTTGTACTGTGTACACTGTGACCAGTACACTTGACTCTCATGTCAGTGTCTTGTGTTTATACCTAACTAGACATGGCTCTAGGGTTGTACTTTGTACACTTGCCTCTCAACCTGGTGGTCTTGTGTTTTTACCTGACTACACATGGCTCTAGGGTTGTTCTGTGTACATTGAGTATCCCAGTATTGTCAGGCAGGTGAGGCGGGTGGCATGATACTGATCACATCACCCATTAAGTGCTGCTCTCTCATGTCCAGGCACTCCACAGTGAGATGGTATCCAATGTATGGTGAACTTATGTTGGCGGCATAGTTCAGATAGTAGTGTCCTTAGTACTGGCAATTTCCTCAAGATTTTGCTTCTGAAATAGCACCACAGGTTGTGTGCCATGGTTGGTATTCTGTAAATTCTCTGTTGCTATCTTGATTGCCTAAATTTCTGCATCATAGTACTTTCCTGTTCGTACTCTGACTGTGTCCATAATATTATTTGGTATTCTATATACACTCCCACACCTCCATTTCAAAAAGTATTTTTTGCTGACCCATCTGTGTAGACTGGAATCCAGAGGTTCTGTGGGTATTCTTCGTCAAGGAAAATTAGAGTGGCTGTTCTGCATTGTACGTTCTGTTCTGCATTGTTGAATATTCCTTTAACTTTTATCTTGATTTTCTGCTGGAGATGGGGCATCGATGGGTGCGCCTGGTTGCCATACACCTGGATCAGGCTATGAATTATTAAGTACCGGTGGCTTAGAGTCTTGCACAGTCCTGTGACAAGACGTAAACAGCGAGACGATTGTAAGATACACTTTGCACGGCATTAGTTACAAAATGTACCACGTAGGGAGTTAGACTTGAGCTGGCGTCCACGTTGGACATGGTTTCTTGTCACTAGAGCACGGCTAATACTACGCCGCTCTTTTAGAATAGGATGTGTATGTTGTTAGGTATATTTGGAACTTTCTGTGGAGCGACTGCTTTTGTTATCGAAATGTCAAAAATCAACGTCGTATTAAAGTGGACTGTGGAAAAACTATCCAGTGTCATGTTGTGCAGGTTTGGTTACAGTGGCTGTCTTTGGCTTTCGCTCAACGGTCATTAGGAGTCGAAACCGAAATGTCGGTGACAATCAAGGAGGACCATACACATATATACGTCTACTCCTTGGCATGGGGGCTGCGCAGTGGTAATTACGAACCCGTGATTGCATTATTAACTTATGACATATTGGTGATGATTTAACATTCATTCAATGGATGGAGCCAAATACACGTGAGGGTGAAGGTTACGTAAAGATTTTTGTAAATACGTCATTACATTCAAATTATTTTGTGGAATAATCTCGAAAAAAAAGTAACCATGTCTTTTGAGCATGGGTGATGACGTCATTGTTTTTGAGTAGACGTATATATGTGTATGGTCCTCCTTGATTGTCACCGACATTTCGGTTTCGATTCCTAATGACCATTGAGCGAAAGCCAAAGACAGCCACTGTAACCAAACCTGCACAACATGGCACTGGATAGTTTTCCCACAGTCCACTTTAATACGACGTTGATTTTTGACATTTCGATAACAAAAGCAGTCGCTCCACAGAAAGTTCCAAATATACCTAACAACATACACATCCTATTATAAAAGAGCGGCATAGTATTAGCCGTGCTCTAGTGACAAGAAACCATGTCCGACATGGACGCCAGCTCAAGTCTAACTCCCTACAGTGACGTTTTGTGCTTGCGCCAAAACGTCTTGTACATTTTTCATTCTTTTGTAACTAATGCCGTGCAAAGTGTATCTTACAATCATCTCGCTGTTTACGTCTTGTCACAGGACTGTGCAAGACTCTAAGCCACCGGTACTTAATAATCCATAGCCTGATCCAGGTGTATGGCATTCGTGCGCTGTGATGTTCATTCTTCAGTCAAAGGATTTTGCTTCTACAGGGTGGGGAAGCCAGCCCCATGCCAACCTTCCTTGCTGGCCTCTGACAACAAGCCTGGTAGGTGACAGTGTTACTGCTCTTTGCTTTTCTTATGAGCCCTCACAACACACTGGCAACTTCTTCAGTTTCTTGGCCAATACAGGGAGGCCACACTATACGTCACTTGGTTTACGTCGTTTCGCTCTAACGTTGTTGTCACATTGGGGACATAACTTCTCTTTACGTACTACGTTTTGCCATAACGTCGTCACCTGTGTCGCTATGCTGCACTCTCTTGCTAGCTTGCGGAGGAACTATATAATGCCGCGGAGTGCTATCACTGTGGAACGTTTCCTTATTCAGTTGCTGTTGTCAGTTTTGTGTGGCCACTTTACATTTTGTGCAGTGCATTTTTCCAGGATTGTGTATCGTGTAATCACCCATAATTATGCATTCCAAGCGCACAGGAAGTGCTTATAGTGTGTCTGATTGTAAGAGAACCAGGAAAAGTGTTACTCTTTAGGAGAAGTTAGATGCATTAGCTGTTGACAGCTGAGCGTTTGTCATAATTTTTTTCAATTAATAGATGTGGCAATGGACATAATAAATGAGGATGACCCGAACAGAGAAAATAGCTGCAAAATGTCGAGGGCAGTAACAAGCGCCATCAACTGTTACAAGGAGTTTTACTTATAGACAAGGGGAAAGGCTGTGCAGCAGACATTGGACAAATTTTTTTTGTTCAAGCAGAGAAGAGCCAGGAAAACAGTCAGAGGGAGGTTACAGTTTCATCTTCAGATGAAGAAGCAGAATTTAATGCCTCTACGTCCTAATAACTCTATACCACTCGCCCTCTAACCCACCTCTATTTAGCCAATAAATATCAACAACCATCAAAATAAACATTACATAATACACTGTATTTCATTTAATTCTATGGGAAATGACTGACTGGCACCTAGCTGTCTTGAGAGACGATGGTTTGTAAAATGGAGTTATACCTCCACATAATACAAAGCCTGGGCTGAATTTAGAAACCGTGTGGCGCCCGGTGCAGCATGATCACTCTCTCGGCCTGTCTAGTGTACTCCAGAGGAAAAGTAACACCAATACGTTTGGAACAAGACAAGCTGCAGAAGCTGCCAGATCAGCAAAGCAATGCTCTAACTGTCCGCCAGTCAGAGCTTCCATCCTGGACCAGTTGCCATCCAAGGCTTAGGGCCTGGTCTGCCCTGCCATGACATTTAGTCTTTAGGTTGTATTTCCTCGAGGATAAGGCTTGTACCCTCCCAACTGCGCTCCTTATCCCAAAGCCGTTGGCACAGTGTGGGGTGTCGGGTTTGGTAAGCGTTGTATGGGAAATAGTGTTTCGCTATACGTCGTTTCACTTAAAGTCACATTTTCCAAGAACGTAACCCTGACGTTAACCAGGGCTCCCCCTTAATGTTAAAACTAATAGACATGAACAGTCAATATTCATGTAAGTATATTTGTATTGTAGTTTAAAACTAATAGACATGAACAGTCAATATTCATGTAAATATATTTGTATTGTAGTTTAAAACTAATAGACATGAACAGTCAATATTCATGTATGTATATTTGTATTGTAGTTTAAAACTAATAGACATGAACAGTCAATATTTATGTAAGTATATTTGTATTGTAGTACTGCTTATTGATAGTTGTGTATTTGTTAGCCATTTTCTAACATCTTATTTTATTTTGTGCAGATACCATTGAACATGATATGGAAAGAATGAGAACTATATTTCCTGACTGTGACCCAAATTATCTGTATGAAAAACTTGATAATATGAAGGCTACACAAGATCGCATATCCGTGCTAGCAGCTGAGATGTTTGAGAAACGAGACTATCCTAAACTGAAAGATTTACTAGATAAAGAACATGAAAAAGAAAAGAAGCAAAGAGCAAGACATTTAAAAATGAGTGAGGCTGAATTCTTGAAGAAATTCCCAGATCCAGTGAAAACATTTTCTGATTGCACAAAGGAACCTTCTAGTATCTACAAACAGCATTCAGATATTCTATTGAAAAATGAATTCCCAATGCTGAAAATTGGCTATTTGGAAAAAGAATTGCAGAAATATAATGGGCATTTGTACCCAGCATATCAGGAGATTTCAGCATTAGTTGTGAAAACTCCCTTAGGTAAGTTTTCTAGTTTTCTCATGGTATTACAAATGAACTAGGCCCATGGGCCGTATAGAATAATTTAGCAAGACAAGCCTGGGCAGAAATGTGGAGGGGTCTTACATGTCTACTATTGAATAAAAGCCAAAGACTGGGCTATGTTTAATCCTCAGCTAGAGCAACAGGTAGTAATTCCCATTTGAAAACAGTTCATGGTTACACCAAATAGTTGCAGAATGTAATTATTTAGCTGAGCATAACGTACCTTGGCATGTCTTTAACAATGTGTAATTTTGCTGAGTGCTTCTTTCTTTTTTTTGCCATATTAAGAGAAGATAAATACTAGAACTTATCCTGACAAATGGGATGAGAAATAGATAAAGATAATAAAAGAACATTCTTGAGAACCTTATACTATGGTACGGAAATGTATCAGTGCACGAATTGATACATGCTGTTTGAGATTGCCTGATGTGGAGAAGCATGATCACCCATGCCATCAGCAAGCCACTTGATGATGGTAGTTTTTAACTTGCAACCGTGCACTACATCTCCAGGGTCTGTGTGAAGCACCGCTTTGAAATCAGTTACATGGAAAATGTGAGCACCTGGTGACGGAAATATCACAGGATTATTATTAAACCTTGACTTAGTATAAATGCAAGAAAATGCCTGGAACATAATCAACCACTGTTTATTGCCTTCATCGACCTCACAAAGGCATTTGATTTGGTCAGTCATGAGGGTCTGTTCAAGGCACTAAAGAAGATTGGCTGCCCACCAACTCTTCTGTCCATTGTGGAATCGTTCCACACAGCGTAAAGGGTATAATCAAGTTTGATGGTGTAACTTCAGAAGAGATTGAAATCAAGAGTGGAGTTAAGCAAGGTTGTGTACTAGCTCCCACCCTCTTTGGAATATACTTTTCACTTCTACTTGCTTGCGTTCGTTGGCATGAGCTCCAACGCGAAGTCCTGTATGTCGGATGAAGGCATCCTGTTGTCAAACATCAGTGTGAAGTCATACAGGACCTGAGGTTTGCGTGAGTATCCGTTGTCCCATGTCTTGCTTATTGATGTGCAGACTGGTGGTTCCTCGCCGTACAGGCAGACACTCTCCGACTTCGGAGGAAATTCACTTCTACTGAAATAATCGTAATTTTGTGATCAGGATGCCGGTATATACATTCACTCATGCTCAGATGGCGGCCTCAGTGCTCAGAGATTGAAAGCCAAGACCAAAATTAGGAGGGTACTAATCAGAGAGTAGGTTATGACTTTTCTCCGTAATCTCATATACTCTCGTGGGTAACGTGATGACGGTGAGAATCAGCAGTGGTTCGAATCGCATCGGTAACTTGCGGGGTATGTGAGCCGGCCGCTCAAAAAGCAATGGCAAACTACTGAGCGTAATCGTGCCAAGAAATCAACATACAGCTGAAAGATGCTGGTATTGACAGCGATGTCCAGTAAAGGATATGCACACACAAAAAATCAGAGAGTTGCTTTTTGTGGATTACTGCAATTACGACCCACTCTGAGGAAGAATTACATCTACTATCTGCATTCTCCAATGCTTGTTCTGAATTTGGTTTAACAATTAACAAAAAGAAGACACAGATTATGTCACAAGGTGCACATAGGGTATCATGAATCTTTATTGACGATGCCGAACTAGAGATAGTAGACCATTTTACATATCTAGGATCAGAGGTAAATAGCAAATTATCCCTAGATCAGGAAATCAACATCAGGATTGGTAAGGTAGCAACAATGAACATGTTAACAAAAAGAGTCTGGGGGAACAGGAAGCTTACTGCCAAATTAAAAGTCTTCGTCTACCAAGCCTGTGTCCTTAGTACTCTTCTTTATGGCAGTGAAACCTGGACAACTTACTCGCACCAAGAGAAACGTTTAAACAGTTTTCATATGCGGTGTCTGAGAAGAATTCTTGGTATTAAGTGGCAAGACAAGATCACAAATATTGAAGTATTGGAAAGATCAGGTTGTGTGACGGTATATTGCATGCTCAGTCTTCATAGACTTAGATGGATAGGACACGTTAGGAGGGTGGGATGATGGTAGAATACCAAAGGTCATCTTTGTTTGGTGAATTACAGATGGGTAGGAGATCTCAGGGTCGGCCTCTACTACGATATAAAAATGTGTGTAAGCGGGACATGATTGATACAGCATTGATAATGCACATTGAGAGCAAGTCGCCGCTGAACATGTTGCATGGGGGGCAACTATCAGAAATGGAATAAAGACAACTGCAGAAATCGGATGTGTCGGCCTAACGGTGCAAGAACGCAGCTCTGCTGTAAACAGGCACAATGCAATCACATCCGAAAAAAAACTCTGGATGAACGCAGCAGAAGAAGAAGAATAAAGACAAAGGAGAAAATGATTCCAGATAAAGCACACACAGAGCGGGAGAGATGTAAGGTGGTGCATGATAGTGGAAATGACCATGTTTTCGCATGCATCCACTGTGGACAAACATTTAAACATTTACAGCATGAAGTGGCCTTATCAGCAACACTCGCCACCGCCATGGGTCGTAGTTATTAAGCCTTTTTGAAGCACAATGTACCAAACTATCGTCTGTTAAGAAGGAAAGGTCCCCCCCCCCCCCCCCCACAAGATATATATATATATATAGTCTCCAGGACTGTGCACCCAGTGGCATACTAGCCATGGAATTATAAGCATCTTATCTTGCATTGTATCTAATTCATGTAGCTCTTTGAATTGCTGTACCATAGATATTTTCTGGAGGTCAGCGAGGTCAAATGGATAAGCGTGCTCATTCTTAAACATCCGGTGTGTTAATGCAGAGGTAGCCGGTTCAAGCACTTCTCGTCCTTGACTTAGGGATGTAAATTACAAGTGCCTCTGAAGTTGGAGTGGGTTCGCCTGATGGCGAGGAACACTGATAATAGGGAACGCTAATCCACGTGCTAATCCAAGTACTTTTGCTACTAGAAGTAGCATTGGACTAAGTTTGAGTTCAAAGCGAAAAAGCACCCAAAAAACAAAAAAACAACCAAAAAATACCACACAAAACAAGCCAAGAAAATTTATATTTTCTTATACCAACCTTGAAAAAAGTGAAAACTTTTCCCTTTTTAGTATTCACTAATTGCAACATTGTTTTATCAATATTTCCGTATTTGTATGATTATAAAGGAGAATCAACTCTGCTACAATTTGGACTAGACTGAAAGGTTTTGGTCTCCCTTAGCAGACATCACAGAGTGAGAATGATAATTGTCCCCTGTTGTGTTATGATTAACCAACATGTCACAGCAGTATTCACAGAGCCATTAAGAGATGTGCCACCATACACTGGCTCCATGAATCCAGCTGTCATATTATTGCAGAGTGACGAGACTCAAAAGCAACGGTAGATATGAAGTTAAGCCAGCGGTGACTATAAAATTCAGTTTATTAGAAGAATCTTCAGCAATATAAAAATGCTTACAGCAACTACAAAAGTCAAAGCATCTTGCTGGCTGGGCGGCAAAGTCACAACTGCATCCCCTGTTTACCTCTACGTCAGCACGTGAGCGTCCCCAACTCCCTAGCTACGGTGCTCAGCCGTGCATCATCTAGTTATTTCTTTTCTCCTTGCACGCCGTGCCAGCTAACTAAACCCCGTATAACAGCCTACACTGTTATATTACCTTCCTACCCTAACAAGACTTTTCCCCGAAAAGTCTTAATTCCACAACTCATTTACCCCCAAATCCATAACCCCAGACACTTAACCCAATAATCCCACAAAAATTAAAGTTACTTCTTCTTCGTTTCTATAAATCATAAGCAATCCGCTTACCTATCCCGTACTAAACAATCTGAACCTACCTCGACTACCACTACAAAATTCATATACCTCTAACTCTAACCTGGAACTCTTATTCATTACACACCTCTCTCTATCCCCACAATTCATCTCATAGCCAGCCGCCACTGCCCCTACTCTACACTTCTTCTTCATTATAATATCCACATACATTATTTACATATCGTAAGTCTATATCACAAAAACTCATCGTATAATATTCTTCACAAAGCAACCCGCTTCATTTCATAAAATGTCGATCGAAATTATGGTTTAACAAAAATTGAAGATTCTAATGTATTTCTACAAGCTATCATACTCTCACTAACATTAACAACACAGGAAAGATAGACAGGAAAGTGGTTGGTGCACACCGAAGAGTAGTAAGAAGTAGTCACACTTATCACATTTATCCTCCCATGCACTTTTAAAACTTTATAAAATAAAGTTTTCAAAAAACCCAAATACATAATCCGCTAATCTTCATTTTTGTTAATAATAAATGCTCTTGTCAAAAGTTACATCGATCTAAAACTTCAGCCTTCTACACTCAGTATTAAAAATATTATTCTACTCTCCAACCTGTATTATTTGCGCTGCCAACAACAGCCAGCAATATATGACTGCACTTTCTATCTATAACACACCTTCCCAACCTCTACTTCTTCTTTCATGCTGTAAGCACAGCATCCCCCAATTACTATTGCCCATGAATATACTTATGTTTATTTTATGCTGATAAGCACAGCCGCCCCCCTTTTTGAGTTAAACCACTCTCTTCCCATGGCATTCAATCTATGTATTAATGCTGTTCAATACAGCTTCTATTTTAACCCCCACATCCATTTAACGCTGTCTAATGCAGCTCCTATTTCATCCCCCACATCCATGTATTTCTATTAACTCATAGCGAGCAACTGGCAACAACTTAAAAATTTCTATATTGAACAATGCAAAACGATTGAACATGATAACCAATCATAATTTATAACCAAACACTTTCCCCCCCCCCCCCCCCCCTTTTGTGAACTTGCCTACTTAATCAACTCCCCATGGCTCTCAGTCCACGTTTATTCCAATCAGTTGCTGACAACCGCAGCCATTTTCAATGCCAACTATATTCTTCCATGGCTCTCAATCCATGTGTTTCTCTCTACCCCATGAAGATCATTTCTTAAAGTTGTCTCATATTTTCTGAACGTAACTCTGCATCCAGAGCTCCCAAGGACCCTATTAACAAGTCTCTTTAATATGGACCAGTTCCTATTTTATAATTCCCCACAACTGAACGCCAAAAGACAAACTATTTTAAACATGGTCAAGGCAACTTAAGAAGCGAAATCATTATAACTTTTGCAAATGAAAATAAACAAACAGGGTAATATATAACCTAAATAAAACCACAATTCATAAATAACTGGAGTCACGACAAATCAAAATAAGACAATGTCACCGAAACCACCACCCCCCCCCGGTTTTCACACATGATTTCATATATCCCCACATTTTTCAAAATAAATATACATAATGAAATAGTAATCAAGTTCATATAAAATCAACTACTTATTGTAACCAAACAACATTAGTCTCTTATATGGACCAATGTAATATATATCTATTCACTACAAAGAACACAAGTCATGCCTATTCCACTACTCTAAAACAAGTTTAACATTTATATTATTACTATAAAAGTCTTAACACAATCACCTATATATCCAACCCTCATTAAATCAACAACAATTTCATCTTCTACCATCTGCAAAGTCTTTCTTAACAATCTATTTGCCATATCTCTACATCAATGTCCTCGTTTTCCCGAAGAGAACCTAAAATATCTTCCTTCATACTACTATTTCCATCAGACTCTGACTTTTCATCCATTTCTTGTTCTTCTGTATTTACATTACTGGCGGCCTCTAATTTTTTCCTTTCTATATCTAACCTAATCTGTCTATCTTGGTTTCTTAATGACCTCTCTAACAGTGGCATATCCTCGTCACTTGATGAAATTTCTCTAATTCTCTTTTGTCTTTTAACTTCCCTTTCTTTTTGTCTATCTATCCTCCTTTTCACTGCTTGTCTAGTATTCTTAAACGGAGCGGTTACTTCCTCCTCCATAGATTCAACACTATTATTACCTTCATACGTATTATTTTCTTCTCTCATAAGAGTTTTCGGTATAGTTTCCACTTGTTCACCACCAGTTTGGTCGTAAAATGGTGTTATTATTTCTTTTTGTACCAGTTCTTTTCCAAAATCCGAGGGTATCGCATATTTAACTCGTCTAACGAGTTGTCCATCTGAGTATAAGCCTTCCGAATAATAATTATTATTATTGTATCCC
The DNA here is from genome assembly GCA_014155875.1 of Cepaea nemoralis. Lineage (NCBI taxonomy): Eukaryota > Metazoa > Mollusca > Gastropoda > Stylommatophora > Helicidae > Cepaea > Cepaea nemoralis. Next base: position 450,734 of record JACEFZ010028189.1, read on the forward strand.
TTATCCTCATTATCTCGTCTTAAATGCTCCACATGTGAACGTGCCACATGTCCTGTAATTTGGTTCTTTATACTATATGATACTGGACCTAACTTTTCTAAAATGTAATATCCTGGAATCCAATGAGCATCAAATTTGGAGTTTCTTCTATGTTTCTTGTAGTAAACCCTATCACCTACTTTAAATTCTTGTAATTGTGTATTTTTATCCGCGTACTTTTTCTGTCTTTCTCTGGCTTTAATTATATTGCTTCTTAACCTTACATGTGCTTTGTGCATTTCTTGTAAAATCATTTCCTGAAAATCCTCCCCCATATATTTTCGTCTAGGTTTTAACAGATTGTCAATTGGGAGTATTGGTTCTCTTCCATGTAGCAAGTAAAATGGTGAAAAACCTGTCCCTTCATTTTGGTGTGTTCGTATCACCCCCAGTGCACGTCCCAAGTAAAGATCCCAGTCCCTATCATGTTCCTCTACATTTTTTGCTAATATATCGTATAATTGACTGTGTGGTTGTTTCGGGATTTGAAATTTAAATATTGAGCACAACCCACTACTGGCAACACCGATCGCATTCTGGTATGAACCTAAGGCCTATCCACGTCAATATGGAAGCACTATACTCGAGTTTCGTCCTCATTTGAGCTCGTCAGTAGTGCATATCCCTGACCGGATCCGGAAACAGTCCCGGATCATGCGTGTGAAGCAGGTGTGTAACCACGCGGCACACACTGGACACACCAAATTATCACAACAGAACATCACAACACTACCCATCGTAGGCCATGCTCAAGATTGCCCAATCGCCGAGACCGACGTCCGTCAATCGATGGGACCCGAACGATCAGGACCTCTCACTGGCAAGGAACACCAGGCCTCCTAAATCCAGTGAGCAATAATCAATTGAAAGTAGATTGGTCTTTCATTTCGTATAATGTCCGATGTTGTCTCTCATTTTTCGCATTTGAGGAAGGTCTATAATAATAAGTTTTTACGTGGACGATATTCAAATCTTGTAATAATTTCTCAAACTTCTTGTTTACGAACTCCTTTCCATTATCTGTGAGTACTGTCTGTGGGCAACTAAATCTTGGTATATATTCTTGTAGAAAAATATTAATAATGGAATCAGCGCTCTTATCTGGAATTGGATATACCTCTGGCCAAATACTATAGCAATCCACGATATGAAGTAGATATACATTCCCCGATAACGTTTTAGGATGAGGACCTGAAATATCTAAACTCACTTTCTGCATTGGAAACTGAGGAATATCAGTTTCTTGTAAGGGACATTTAATTGTTTTCATATTTCTTAACCTACATTTCTCACATGCGTCAACATACTTATAGACACTCTTAAACATATTTGGCCAGTAATACTTTCTCTTGAGGGCTTTACACAATTTATCACGGCCAAGATGACCATTTTCATCATGATATGCCGTCAAAACCTTGTTTTCTAACTGTTTCGGAATGTATTTCCTCAATTCCGCCTCCTCACTTTTTTCATTCATATAATATAACTGCCCATCTTGCTGCAATTCTATAAAGTTCTTTTTGAAAGTGTTTTTACCTGTTTCTTTCAACTTTTGTTTAATTTCTATTACTTTCGGATCCAATTCCTGTTCTTCCTTCATATTAAAATGTAATAATTGTGAATCTTCCGCTATTGGTTCAGATTCTTGTTCTGTCTGTGAGCTTCCAAAATTTTCTCTATTCAACATGGCCGAATCTAGTATATTTACTTGCCAGTTTCGGTCGTCTATCTCCGGTTCTCCCTCATCTTCAGTATTCTCAGATATCTCAGAATATGGGATTCTGGACAATAAATCGGCACAAGTGTTCTGTTTTCCTGAAATGTACTCTACTTTTGCGTTATACCCTTGCAAATTCAACGCCCATGTTTGTATTTTCCTGTTTTGTACTGGGGCCTCTAGTAAAGACTTTAATGGCATGTGATCAGTTCTAATAATGAAATTGGCGTTGTGTAAGTAATAATCTAGTTTCTGCAAGGCATAGTGTATAGCGTATGCCTCTTTCTCTACTGTCGCCCACTTCTTTTGGGACTTGCTAAGTTTGTGTGAGAGAAAGTAGATTGGTCTTTCATTCTTAACTCCTGGTATTCCTGAATTTTCTCCTTCATATGGTTGCGTTAAACATGCTCCTATGGCATTATCTGAAGCATCTGTATATAAAATCAATTGTTTGTTTAGATCTGGATGTGCCAATAATGGAACTATTGTTAAACTATTTTTCAAAAAATCAAATGCCTTTTGTCAATCTTCATTCCATTTAAATCTTGCGTATTTGCAAGTCAGGTTTGTGATGGGTTCTGCTATTTGTGCGAAATTTGGAACGAACCGATGATAGTACCCACACATACCGATAAAAGCCCTAACTTCTCTCACGTTGGTCAGAGCAGGTAGTTCTTTAATGACTTTCACTTCGTCCTGATCTGGTTTAATTCCTTCTCTATCGATGATGTACCCCAAAGTACTTAGTTTCTGTTTTAGGAAATTCACATTTACTGAGTTTCAATTTAACATCATGTAACCTTAGCCTATCAAATACTAATTTTACATGTTTCAGGTGGTCTTGTACATCTCCTGCTGTGTAGATCAAAATGTCATCTATATATGCTAATGCGATGCATGCCTTCTAATACTTGATTTATTAATAACATATAATGAGAAGGCGCCGTCCGTACCCCAAAAGGCATACGTAAAAATTCGTAAGAACCTGCGTGAGTACAGAAAGCACTTTTCTTCTGAGCATCCGGCGACATGGGAATGCACCAAAATCCTGACCTTGCGTCCAGCGTAGTAAAGAAAGTAGAGCCATTAAGCAGCCCCAAAATATCATCAATCACCGGCAATGGATAAGCTACATTCTTGGTGATTTTGTTCAGGGCCCTGTAGTCACAGCAGGATCGGTGACTACCGTCCTTCTTGGTCACAATTACTATCGGAGATGACCATTCTGACTTGGATCTTGTTATGATTCCTGCTTTCAGCATATCCTCTATTGCTTTTTCTACAATTTCTCTATTCCTTAGAGGAGTTCTATATGGTTTCAAACTGATTGGTGGATGATTTCCTGTGTCTATTTCCATAGTAACTGTCTTGGTCTTACCCAACTCCAAGTCATTAATAGCAAAAACATCCTGATTTTCTCTCACTAACTCTTCTAATACTTCCTTATACTCTTGCGGAGCTTTCAATTGTGATAATAACTCTTGTTCTCTCTTCAAGAATGACGTTGTTTTGTCTACTGAATGTACCTGAGATGGATGTTTTCTGAATGCATGGATCAATTCATCATTCCGTCTTTTCCAACTTCCTCTACTTCTATTTCTGGTATTAATAGGGACTTCTGGATACTCATTTATTGTCAATTCCTCTTTAACTGTTGTTACTATGCTGTTAAGATCATGTGCTATTTTTGCAATCACACACCCTCTATACAATTTAATCTCCTTCCCTGTGTTGTTAAAAATCATTACTGGAAAACTGAAGTGTCTGTCTAACAGTCATTATTCCATCTGTGACCTCTAAGCCTGGTTCATCTATTATCTCTCTCTCTAACTCTGTTACTGTAACTGTTTGTCCTATCGAAAAATAAGGAATTTTTTTTTTATTTTTGCTTGTATCAGATTGACCGTCTGTGGTTTTAAAGTCATGGATGTTTTTACTCTGACCAGCGCCGATACGTGCATGTCTTCCTCTAAATCAACATATACATCTTGAAACCTCAATTTATGTAAATCAAAATAAAGTCTTACACCATTTTTCAGTAAGAAATCCCTACCTAGTGATCATGTTCCTACTTAAATCTTTGACCACATGAAAAAGGTGTCTCACATTTATTCCTCCTAATTTAAAGTTTATCAACGTCTGCCCGACTACCTCTAAATTTTGTCCGGTAACAGAGTGAAGGTTGTCCTGATTTCTAAATATTCTACAATTCTTTAATATGCGATATAAGAATTTTTCCTTGATCACACTGACTTGAGCTCCCGAATCAATCAATGTTCTAATTCTAAATTTGCCTATTTCTATAATGCATGAACTGGGATCAGTCATATTCACTGAGAACTGTTTTATCTCTCCAAGTTGAGACCGCTTTCTATATTCTCTATTTCTACTTGTCCTCCTATACTTGTTATTGTAATCAACATATTCCTTAATTCTTAGGGCCTTTTTATTTTCCCTCCTACCGCAGGTCCTACTCAGTAAGTGGGATGCCAGTTTCCCTGTGTTCCTGTCCTTGCAAAATTTCTCTGCATTTCTCCATAATTCCTATTTGATCTACTATTCACACTTCCATTCGGTGCACTAACCTGAGCACGTATGTTGCCACAAAATCTAAAAGTGTGTCCCCTCTGTCCACAATTCCAACAGACCATATTTGTATTAGCTACTGTCTCTCTTATAGGATTTCTCATTTGTCTTCCTCTATCTTGATTACTTTCGTTATTATTTCCCTGCAGTGTCTGTATTTCTCCCCGTCTTCTCCATCCATACCTTGCTTGTCCTATCTCCATAGGTTCCTCAATTCTATCTTCTCTATTGCTTCCTATTTCTCGTCCTACCCTTAATTTAAATCTCCTTCTCAAGCTTTCTTCTTGTATAGCTATATCCACAGCCTGTGATAATCTTGCAGGATTTTCCCTCATAAGCTTGAATTTAAGTCCATCCGACTTTATCCCGTCAACAAATATTCCAACTAACATCCTTTCCACCTCTTCACCCTGTACGTTCTGTCCTAGAAACGCCTCCTCAGCTAAATTAATTAACCTATCACTGTATAGTTGCACACTTTCTCCATTGTTTTACTTAGACTGTCTCAGCACTGAAAAAGCGTGTTGTGGATCTGTGATCTCCGCATATTTATGGGCCAGGTCATCTTTATAATGTTCCCAAGTCTCATCTGCCCCAGCTTCTAATTTTCTCCTAATATGATCCGAAACCGGTGTTACAGTGGCCTGGTAAGCAAATTTTTTTCTTTTCTTCATCCATGGCTCCTACCAAGAATGCATGTTTCTCTACCGCTGTCATCCATTTCTTAAAATCTCTTGCTTGCCCACTGAATTTTTCAATGTCTGTACTTGCTGTTTTATTGCTGTGTTAAGTCTGCCTATTGCTCTACCTACTCCACCTAAAATTTGTGTCAACGATGCCTCATCCTGTGCCATTTTAGTGTCTTTGTTAAATATTCTAATAAGGTCAATCAATGAAAAAAATTATTGCACAATTACAATTAAAATCAGATATAATCAATACAGTTTTTATGTAAGGATACCCTTGAGGCTGTAACTTTCCAAGCGAGTAGTGTTCTTCAAAATACTTCCAAATGACGAGAGCTTGATATTTACTTCTGTTCTGTTAGTTTCGATCCTGGAAAACCTCTGGGTTCAGGTATCTGGCTTTGCTAGTGTGGTGAGCAACTTCACCCGTGGTTGGGCACATCTGACTTCACCCGTGAATGGGCACTTCTGACTTACTTCACCCATGGATGGGCACTTCTGTAACGTTTTGGCTTTTAATTTCACCCGTGGATGGGTACTTCTGTATCATTTTGGTCTGGAAATGCCTCGAGCTCAACTTTGGTCAGAGGAACAAGGCGATTGAAATAGGCTCTCCTCTTTAGCTGGGTTGGCAACCATTATGCCCAACCGCCTCAGAGGAGCCCAATGCAGCTGGATCGCACTTTATGATAAACATCTTCATGAGCTGGACATTTTCCTCTCAAACTTGAGTAAGCTTCAGCGTTGTTGCGGCTGCCCAATTAGACCAGTCTTCAAATCAGCAAAACGATTTTACAGCTGCAGGTAGACCCTTGAAAGAAATTGCATGGTAGCAATTCAGATTCGCAACATTGAGATACTCGGTTAGATGATGTATCCAGTATCCAACAGTAGCGTATAGGAGTGACCCAACAGAGCCTGGAGCTGACTTGACAACGAGCTCTTATAGCCCTTTGCAAATGACGATGTGGAGCAGCAGCAGCCTCTTGAGAACGACCGTTTCAGGCCACGGCTATGGTAATAGAAGAATCCATCTTTTCCAACTGCGTTCAGCAATAGTTTAGAAACGTAGCATGACTTTCTTTAAACGCACTTCGAAAAATTCCTGCCGTGGTCAGTACTTTGCGTTTTCTTCAACAACCCATGATTCGGGATCCTGGTCACGGCACCAATTTGAGTATATTGCAGAGTAGTAACGAGACTCAAAAGCAACGGTAGATGTGAAGTTAAGCCAGCGATGACTATAAAATTCAGTTTATTAGAAGAATCTTCAGCAATATAAAAATGCGTACAGCAACTACAAAAGTCAAAGCATCTTGCTGGCTGGGCGGCAAAGTCACAACTCCTCCCCTGTTTACCTCTACGTCAGCACGTGAGCATCCCCAACTCCCTAGCTACGGTGCTCAGCCGTGCATCATCTAGTTATTTCTTTTCTCCTTGCACGCCGTGCCAGCTAACTAAACCCCGTATAACAGCCTACACTGTTATAATATGTTGCCCACAGTACATCCCCTCTAAGGATCCTCCATCTACAGCTTCCTGAGACTAGGTTTTATGTTCATTGCAGAGAAGTGGAGAACAAAGACGATGTTTCTGAAGAGGAAAAGGTCAAACAAACTGCCCATGCCAGAAGCAGCAGATGAATATTTTTACCATGAACTTTGGTTTGTTCATAATGAACTTTCAGTTTTAGGTAAGTATTTATTATATTTGTATGGTCTGCATCTAGGAAGTACTATAGCAGTGCAGTGGCCAGCATGCTGGCCCTTGGACCCATTGGTCATGTGTTTAAATCCTCATTGGGGCAGGGCATTATTTTGTTCATTGACCTGAGCAATCAGGTCAAGCCAGCCTGAATTGGGTACCAAGAAATATTCTGGGATATAAAAGCAGCCAACATTATATTGATCTCATCACAGATTGGTCTATAACACTATGGAGCTCGCTGCATATACCCAGTACACCTCAATGCGTGGGGAAAAGCTCCTTGACTTGACCCTACTTATTTTCACATCAGGGAACTGTCATAGATTTTATTGAATAGCTACTGACAGTTCTTGAAAAAAAAAAAAAGAGTCACTATTGTAAAAATGTAAAATTTTAACCAGAGGTGAAGACGTCTGTGCACAAAATGTAGCCAATCTCAGCCAAAGGTTGTGGCTCTTGAAAAATCATTCTAAAGAAGCTAGAGACTGGAACATACCTTGTAAGGTCTGACTCTGGAAGTACAGCATTCAGACACAGGTAGGCTAGTTATTCTTTGATGATCCTAGTTATCCCTGTGATGACCCTTGTGATCACCCTTAATTATCCCTGTGATTATCCTTAATCATCATTAATGATTGGTTTTCTGCACACACACACAAACATGATGCATGTATTGATGAAATTCTTAGTATGGCCCAACAAGGCTTCAGGAAGTAACTATATTGAAAGAGTGAGCACTAAAACAATGCTCATGTGGAAAATTGTTCGTCACAGGGACCGTGGCACACCATTAGCACGTAAATCCAATCCTAAAAATTACCAAAAATACGTGCAACAGGGGGTGAAAATGTGATTGCTAGCACAGATTTGAGGGAACATTACTGTACACCCATGTCTGTTACTGATGTACTTGTAACTTAGACTGGCTTTTTCCTAACACATTCACCTGTTCACTTTCATCATATTAGTGAAAAGACAGTTTTAGTTTTGTGCTACTTACATTCATCGTTATCATATGCCATGCTGGTAAACGTGGGCGGTCATATTTCGCCATCTTCCACAATCACCAGAGTTGTGGATCAGCTCTGTTCTTGTCCCGACCATGCCATGTGGTCCAGCCATCCAGATATTTACTTCTCTGTCTTTCCCCTTGTTCTTTTCCCCTCAATCTTGCTAGTTGTCACAAGTTCTCTAGTTTATTTCTTTTCATGTGGCTGTCTACGTCTAATTTCTCTAACAACTTTGCGATTTTCATTTGCCTCTTGTAGGACTTGTTCATTGGTTTTTGTTTCTGTCCATTGTATTCTTTGCATTTTCCTCAGAAACCGCACTACTTACATTACATAGCCATGTAACAAGTGTTTGTTCACATTGGTAAATATAATCTTTACTTTTTCTGATGACCTACTATGCTTTTCATATGAACAATAAATATTGTTTTCCCTGAACCATATTGTTTGCTGTAATGTTTATGTACATATTACTAACAATGTAATTCTTGTCTGCAACTTTAGATTACATAAAACAGAAAGAATTACAAAGACAACAGAAAATTGAAAATGCCAGGGCATCAGGAGAGCTGCATGAATGTTGCTGCTGCTTTGATGATGAATGCCTTCTGGAGGATCTTGCTAGTTGTCCTGAGGGTCATCTGTTCTGTAAGACTTGTGTCATCAGATCTACAGAAGCAGCATTTGGTGAAATGAAAACAAAGTCAGTATTATAGTCATTTCATATTTGTTAAAATGCAGGTCTGCTTGGCCAAATGAATAAGAATGGGTCCGGTGTGCTGATACCGAGGTTAGCGGTTCAACCCTACAATGGGCAGCTGGACTAAAATGTTGACTTATCGTTCTTGACTTGGGAACATAAATTACAAGTACCTCTGAAGTCGGAGTGGGTTCGCCTGATTGCGAGGGACACTGTTAATAGGGAAAGCTAACCCACAACCAAAATTCAGTCCATCACAACTATAAATAGTGTGTGTGGACTACGCTTGAGTTCAAAAAGCGAACGCAAAAAAAAATTTTACAATTCAAACTTCAAATATTAAATGTTTGAATAATGAAGGCAAACAATAGGTTGTACAATTTATTGCCTGGCATTTTTCATTGCACCTATCAGGTGCATACTGCAGAAGTCAGTCAAGATAAAACAAAGCAAACAATGAACCTTAAGGCTGAAATACACAGCACACGTTACCACTGATTTTAAACTATCATGTCTTTCAGCTAACAAAGTGAAGGGTTAGCCATTTGAATCTCAGCCGCTTCAGCAAGTCTTAACATTTGTCCGTTTTTTGTGTAGTGCAACACACAGAACACGCGTCTATTAGTCATGTCATTCAACTTGCTCTTAGTTGTTAACCACTACTACTGCTCTTTATAATCTTTATTATAAATAGTTGTTTTAAAATGGTATCTTGTTTGGCAGTTATGTATTATGATGTAGATGTAAAAAAGCTGGAGCACAGTAATGCACAAGTGAAAAATAGCAGCTACGTGGTCTGGTTAAACCTCACTGGACAATTGATTGCATTATTTTATTTTCAGCATTTTATTCAGGAGGAATTAATTATATTTTGTCTGTCTGATGCACTATATAAAAATGTGTTGCATATCCTGTACAGGACATAGCAGTCAACTCCAGCATTTTTTTGACTGTTTGTGATTCCTATGCAAGTATATGTTCAGAGTTTGCCACTGCTTTCTGAATGACCGGCACTCATACCACGGTATGGACACCAGCACAAGACGGTCTGCTTCTAAATCGCCTGCAGCTGTGTTTTGAACATGGTATTCAGGATTGTGAATTTCATTCTTAACCCCTTCACTGTGTGGGCTGTTGGTTTGTCGAGACTCTTGTCTGTTCTACTTTTCACATGGGGCTGTGGGGAGCATTTTGTGTAATACTCACTGGCACAGAAATGGAGCATAATGGGGCATACCTTTGCCGTGAAGTTGGAACCACGACTAACTGACTAACTATCATCTTCACCACAGAGCGGCACTGACATGTTTAAAAAGTCCTGTAGCAGAAACTTCTGTGGGAATTGAAGTGCTAGGAACATCACATTATTCAGGTTTGAGTGCACAGAGGAATAGGTAGCAAGTCCCATAGATAACTTCAAGTCCTTGCATCCAACCGTGCTCATGCACTTTTGCATATAACTACAACATCTACTAAAATCAAAGGCGCTATCTCGTAACACCAAGATCACAATATACAAAACACTGATCAGACCAGTTGTGCTGTATGGCTCTGAAACCTGGAGTACAACGAAAGGAGACAAAGCCTTGTTACAAACCTTTGAGAACAAAGTTTTAAGACGCATCTTTGGACCCATTAGGGATACACAAAGTGGAGAGTGGAAACGAAGAAGTAACAAAGACATTTATGATCTGTTTAAGTCCCCGCTAATCACTGGTATCATGAAGGCTAATAGACTACAATGGCTGGGGCATATAGAAAGAATGGAAGATAATAGGGAAACAAAACTCGCTTACACTCAGGAAATAAATGACCGCAGACCCCGAGGTAGACCAAGAAGACGGTGGAGAGATAATATATATACAGACCTACAAGCACTTGGAATCAACGACTGGCAAGAGAAGGTCAACCAGAGAGATGAACGGAGATGGATTGTATCTGCAGCAAAGAACCTCAATGGCTCGGTACGCTGAAGAAGAAGAAGAAGAAGAAGATTAGTTGAGAACCTTAAATAGCTTAGATAACTGAATCTTGCTACTTGCTTCATTGTTATCCTATTTGCTGTCACTGTATGGCCTGGTTGCTTTTATTTCTTGATCATGTACAAGATTATGTCTTTGTGTTGTTTAGTTTTAGTCCATTCACATACAGTGTCTTTACTTATCAGTTCTAGCAGATCTGTCATTTGTTGTTATAAAGTCTATAGCTACCCTAGGAAGCACAGTTTCTGATACAGCAACTTTCATTTCTTTGTTTTTCATGGCTTCATTTGTGATTTTATTTTCCTGTTCAAAGAATAGAGATAGTGAGAAAGTATACTATTTCACCCTTAATACATGTTTCTTATTTACAAGGTCTTTACTTAGTTGGGAGAATGATATTCTGAATAAAAGCATGCCCTGATTGATTTGACTTCACTGATAAAACTCCTTAATAAGTCAATATCTCCCCAAATGGACAATGACATTTGTTCCAAATTTGCTGTTAATTGCTGAGGAGAGTTAAGTTTTTTTTATCTTGAGTGAAAACTTGGACAGTTTTTTTGTTTTATTTTAAATATATAAAGTATACTCTTGATATAATTTATGCATATGTTGCTTGGTCTTCGTCAAGCAAGCCAGAAATTCTCCCAAATCACCCATGCAGCCGTGTGTAAGCATGGTGGTCTTGATCATTTGGACAATGTGGGGGTCATAAATCTGGTTCTTTTTGACAAGCTGATAATATAAACCACATTTCTGTAATTTCTCTTTAACAGCATCAATCCATCATGTTCTTTACTTTCCTCAAGCTCTGAACCACCATACTCAGTGTTATTTGCTTTGCTGCTGGTAGATTTGAGGACATATTTGCCGGATGAATTAACACTTTCTTTCACCGTTTTTTCAGTATATTTGAAATACTGATCATAGTGATGATAACTATATGTAGTGTTTCTGTGACTTCCTTTTATAATGACAAATGTTTCTGCAACCATACAGGTTTCCCTGCCTGACTGGAGAATGTAGCCAAGATATACCACTGAGCTACCTTCAGACCATCATACCTGCTGGACTCTTCTCTAAGATTGTCCACAGACTGCAGGAGGAGGAAGTGCAGCAAGCTAACATTCCTGACCTTGTCACGTGCCCTTTCTGTCCATTTGCTGCCATTATGCCAGATCCACAAGACAAAGTGTTCAAGTGCTTAAACCCTGAGTGCCTCAAAGAGTCTTGCAGGTAAATATTGCATGTATGTGAGCAGAGACATCAGAAGCTGGCTTCTGTATTCAGTGTTTCTCTCTCTTTCATCCCATCAGATACTTTAGTTGCATTATCTGTTTACACTGGAGTTGCTCCTTTTGACCAGTAGATTAGACTTCAGCCGGGCATTTCTTAGAACCAGGTCTGCCATTCTTCTTCAACACACACTATAAATATTATTTAGCTGATATGAAACTATAAATATTCTGTTGTGGATATGAAACTATAAATAATCAGTTGTGGATATGAAACTATAAATAATCAGTTGTGGATATGAAACTATAAATCTTCTGTTGTGGTGGGTAAGTTTTCTAGTTTGAAGATCTTGCTATGGCAGCCACCTATCATCATCATGTGCCCTGCAAAGCGACATAGGCATCTTGGTCCTGTGGAGCAAATTTAGATGGCAGTTGTCTAGAGAAAACTGGTGGGATATCTAGGAAAGAATGAAAAATCTGAGAGAACAGAGATTCTTCATGGTGACATGAGTACAACAAATTCAAACTTGATCCAAGGTGTAAAAGATGGAGTGCAACTATAATTTCTTCTCACTGCTTCCTAGGGACCAAAGATGCAGCAACTGCTGTCAGTGGGCCATAACATGACTGCTGGCTCTATGGTTAGTGAACCAGATCTGACCAAGACCCTCACTCCATTTCCAAGAGCAGGTACTGGAAAAAGACAGTTTGGTCAGAAAACTAGGGATCAAGGAGAGAAGACAAACCAATTGCTATCAACGCTGTGCTGAAGTCTAGGAGCAGTCCCAGATATGGCAGATAAAATGTTAACACATAGCACAACTGTCCTTTTCAGGACAAACAAGGAACAAGAAGAAGATTGTTTCATGACTTTCAGTAAACATGCTGTATTTATACAGGGAGTGGTGCAGTTGTGCTAACACAGTGGGTAGGTTACTGACTCGCCATCACACCAGCCGTGGTTCAGCTACCTAGATCAGTTGTCAGTTTTCTAAAATGGCTACCTGACATTTTTCTAGAAAGGAGAGTGATGAAGAAGTTGTCAGGTCCCCCAACCCAAATGCAGGAATCTAGTATATATGAACACATATAACTTCTCACTCCTAAAGCGGTTTTTGCCATGGGTTTCTGTATCTTCTATCAAATATGTAACAATTGCTCATGTTTTTGCCATGGGTTTCTGTATCTTCTATAAAATATGTAACAATTGCTCATGTTTTTGCCATGGGTATCTGTATCTTCTATCAAATATGTAACAATTGCTCATGTTTTTGCCATGGGTTTCTGTATCTTCTATAAAATATGTAACAATCACTCAAGTTTTTGGCATGGGTTTCTGTATCTTCTATCAAATATGTAACAATTGCTCATGTTTTTGCCATGGGTTTCTGTATCTTCTATCAAATATGTAACAATTGCTCATGTTTTTGCCATGCGTTTCTGTATCTTCTATCAAATATGTAACAATTGCTCTTTTTTTTTTTCCAAATACATGTAGAAGATATATGTATTACAAATGTTTATATTTTTCATCATTAATTTAATAATACTATGCTTCTTAAATGTTTAAAAAAAAATTTAAACATTAGTGCGACATGCTTACTATAAATATCATTTATCTCACATTACTTTTCTGGTAGTCTAACTGATTATTAATTTTAAAATTGTTTTCATAATGGATGCACTTTATAACCATTGAAAGACTCTTCTATATAAAATGTGTTTGCATCTACGTTACATTGTGCTTTATTCTATTTTATTTATCCCTTTCCTGTTTTCCATTTCAGCCACAAATAAAGTAAAACTGACTGCACAGTAATTGATTCCACTGTAGGTAGAATTGATATTGTGGATGGAAGAAAGAAACACATTTTTATATGCAGGTTTTACAAGGTCACATATCAGAACCACAAGGAAAAGAGAACTGAAAATTGTGAGACCTATTAACAGCAGTGACGAATTAGTCTTAGGCAGGAAAATGCTAGGTATGAGATGCAAAGGAGAAAAAAAATATGAGGAAAGCCTACACTGCTTGGCAACAAGTAGCAATACAAGTTACATCAACTTCATGAAGATGTTTGATAACAAATTATATGAGAATCACAATTGTCTGGTCCACAGCATGCACGTCAAGCCAGGAGAATAGGGAGAATTGACTTTTGCCCTCACCATGTCATGTGACAAATATATTTAAGGTTGCACACATGAATCTAGAAACCACAGTCCCGCGTCTGGCGTTTGTTGTCTCAGATGGCTGTGTGAAGTGCACCCAATTGGGAACTTCCCCGCCAGCGCAAGTTAGCGAGGCAAGTGTTTCGAGAATGTGACTACATCGCGAAGCCGGAGTTGTGTTTGAGCGGGCAAAAGAGCAATTTGTGTAAGATCGTTCGACCAGGTCACGATAAGCGCCCACTCTCTCTCGATGAGAGGAGGGGCCTGCAGTCAGTAGGCTGGCATAGCTTTTCAGTCAGTCCTGCCTGGTGTAGCTTGAAAGCTCATTGGTAGGCATCCAGTGGGTTTGCATGTTTCACCAGGTACCGAGGTAGTGCTCTGAGTGATTGCTATTCTTGACCTGCGTGTGCTTGAATAGTCCGTCTGTGCGATAGATATCTGGTTGAACCTGCCAGTAGTCATATGCTTGTCTCAAAGATTAAGCCATGCATGTCTAAGTTCACACTGTCTCATGGTGAAACCGCGAATGGCTCATTAAATCAGTCGAGGTTCCTTAGATGACACAATCCTACTTGAATAACTGTGGCAATTCTAGAGCTAATACATGCTTACCAAGCTCCTGACCCTCGCGGATGAAATGCTTTTATTAGTTCAAAACCAATCATTGTTTTCTCTTTGCGGGGCGCGGCATTCCCACTGGTGACTCTGGATAGTTTTGTGCTGATCGCATGGCCTTACGTGCCAGCGACGCATCTTTCAAATGTCTGCCCTATCAAATGTCGATGGTACGTGACATGCCTACCATGTTTGTAACGGGTAGCTGGGAATCAGGGTCAGGCCTAATAGCGCAAGAATGCAGCTCTGCTGTAAACAAGCACAACCTCAACTATGCCCGAGTGAGAGTTGAAAGTCCTTCGAAACACCCGGGAAGGCTAATCCCAGTCAACAAGCACCTGCAGAAGTCGGATGTGTCGGCCTAACGGCGTAAGAACGCAGCTCTTCTGTAAACAGGCACAACGCAATCCCATCTGAAAAAAACTAAGGATGAATGCAGAAGAAGAAGAAACCACACTTTTGTCCTCAAGATGTAATCAGACATGATATTTAAGGTTGCACACATGAATCTTGAAATCACACTTTTGTCCTCAAGATGTAATCAGACGTGATATTTAAGACTGCACACATATAACAAGAAACCACTTTTGATTACAAATTAATACAATTAATATACCCTGTGCAGTTTTTACATGGTAGTTTTGGTTGATTATTTGCAGGCTGTGTCGAGAGCTGAACCACATCCCTCTCCGATGTAATGAAGTTGAAAAGAAAGCAGAAACAAGTATGCGCATCTACATTGAAAACAAGATTTCCGAAGCTGTTATGCGAAAGTGTCACAAATGTGGCAAGCCGTTTATCAAGGACGATGGCTTGTCAATAAGATGACGTGCGTCTGTGGGGCCACCAGTTGCTATGCCTGTAAGGCAACTGACATAGACTACGGACATTTCAATCACAACAAGAAGTAAGACTCGTTAATTACACATGTATATAATGTGAGCAAACGTTGTTACATAGATTGAATGAAGTGTATGGTCAGTCTGTAGGGATACTGGAAAAGTGGGTGAATGATCAAGTAAAATACTAGAGGTGTGGATGGCCAGTCACGTTAAATACTGGAGGAATGGATGGCGAGTGAAATGAAATACTAGAGAAATGGATCGCAAATGAAATGAAATACTGGAGAAATGGATGGCCAGTGAAATGAAATACTGGAGGTGTAGGTGGCTAGTCAAATGAAATACTCCAGAAATGTTTGGCCATTGAAATGTAATACTTGTGAAATAGGTGGCCATTGAAATGAAATACTTGTGAAATGGGTGGCTATTTAGCATTAGGATACTGGGTGCTGACATCTGTGGAACTAGGGACCTGGTGACAGGAAGAATGCCTCATTGTGGAACTAGGGACCTGGTGACAGGAAGCATGCCTCATTGTGGAACTAGGGACCTGGTGACAGGAAGCATGCCTCATTGTGGAACTAGGGACCTGGTGACAGGAAGCATGCCTCATTGTGGAACTAGGGACCTGGTGACAGGAAGCATGCCTCACTGTGGAACTAGGGACCTGGTGACAGGAAGCATGCCTCACTGTGGAACTAGGGACCTGGTGACAGGAAGCATGCCTCATTGTGGAACTAGGGATCTGGTGACAGGAAGCATGCCTCATTGTGGAACTAGGGATCTGGTGACAGGAAGCATGCCTCACTGTGGAACTAGGGACCTGGTGACAGGAAGCATGCCTCACTGTGGAACTAGGGACCTGGTGACAGGAAGCATGCCTCACTGTGGAACTAGGGATCTGGTGACAGGAAGCATGCCTCACTGTGGAACTAGGAACCTGGTGACAGGAAGCATGCCTCATTGTGGAACTAGGGACCTGGTGACAGGAAGCATGCCTCACTTGTGGAACTAGGGACCTGGTGACAGGGAAGCATGCCTCACTGTGGAACTAGGGACCTGGTGACAGGGAAGCATGCCTCACTGTGGAACTAGGGACCTGGTGACAGGAAGCATGCCTCATTGTGGAACTAGGGACCTGGTGACAGGAAGCATGCCTCATTGTGGAACTAGGGACCTGGTGACAGGAAGCATGCCTCACTGTGGAACTAGGGACCTGGTGACAGGAAGCATGCCTCATTGTGGGCACTAGGGACCTGGTGACAGGAAGCATGCCTCATTGTGGAACTAGGGATCTGGTGACAGGAAGCATGCCTCACTGTGGAACTAGGGAAATGGTGACAGGGAGCATGCCTCACTGTGGAACTAGGGAAATGGTGACAGGAAGCACGCCTCACTGTGGAACTAGGGACCTGGTGACAGAAAGCATGCTTCACTGTGGAACTAGGGACCTGGTGACAGGAAGCATGCTTCACTGTGGAACTAGGGACCTGGTGACAGGAAGAATGCCTCATTGTGGAACTAGGGACCTGGTGACAGGAAGCACACCTCATTGTGGAACTAGGGACCTGGTGACAGGAAGAATGCCTCACTGTGGAACTAGGGACCTGGTGACAGGAAGAATGCCTCATTGTGGAACTAGGGACCTGGTGACAGGAAGAATGCCTCATTGTGGAACTAGGGACCTGGTGACAGGAAGCATGCCTCATTGTGGAACTAGGGACCTGGTGACAGGAAGCATGCCTCACTGTGGAACTAGGGACCTGGTGACAGGAAGCATGCCTCACTGTGGAACTAGGGACCTGGTGACAGGAAGCATGCCTCACTGGAACTAGGGACCTGGTGACAGAAAGCATGCTTCACTGTGGAACTAGGGACCTGGTGACAGGAAGCATGCTTCACTGTGGAACTAGGGACCTGGTGACAGGGAGCATGCCTCACTGTGGAACTAGGGACCTGGTGACAGGGAACATGCCTCACTGTGGAACTAGGGACCTGGTGACGGGAAGCATGCCTCACTGTGGAACTAGGGACCTGGTGACAGGGAGCATGCCTCACTGTGGAACTAGGGACCTGGTGACAAAAAGCATGCCTCACTGTGGAACTAGGGACCTGGTGACAGGAAGCATGCTTCACTGTGGAACTAGGGACCTGGTGACAGGAAGCATGACTCACTGTGGAACTAGGGACCTGGTGACAGGAAGCATGCCTCATTGTGGAACTAGGGACCTGGTGACAGGAAGCATGCCTCATTGTGGAACTAGGGATCTGGTGACAGGAAGCATGCCTCACTGTGGAACTAGGGAAATGGTGACAGGGAGCATGCCTCACTGTGGAACTAGGGAAATGGTGACAGGAAGCACGCCTCACTGTGGAACTAGGACCTGGTGACAGGGAGCATGCCTCATTGTGGAACTAGGAATCTGGTAACAGGGAGCATGCCTCACTGTGGAACTAGGAATCTGGTGACAGGGAGCATGCCTCATTGTAGAACTAGGAATCTGGTGACAGGGAGCATGCCTCACTGTGGAACTAGGGACCTGGTGACAGGAAGCATGCCTAATTGTGGAACTAGGGACCTGGTGACAGGAAGCATGCCTCACTGTGGAACTAGGGACCTGGTGACAGGAAGCATGCCTCACTGTGGAACTAGGGATCTGGTGACAGGGAGCATGCCTCATTGTGGAACTAGGGATCTGGTGACAGGGAGCATGCCTCATTGTGGAACTAGGGATCTGGTGACAAGGAGCATGCCTCATTGTGGAACTAGGGATCTGGTGACAGGGAGCATGCCTCATTGTGGAACTAGGGATCTGGTGACAGGGAGCATGCCTCACTGTGGAACTAGGGAAATGGTGACAGGAAGCATGCCTCATTGTGGAAGTAGGGACCTTGTGACAGCGAGCATGCCTCACTGTGGAACTAGGGACCTGGTGACAGGAAGCATGCCTCACTGTGGAACTAGGGAAATGGTGACAGGAAGCACGCCTCACTGTGGAACTAGGGGACCTGGTGACAGGAAGCATGCCTCATTGTGGACCTAGGGATCTGGTGACAGGGAGCATGCCTCACTGTGGAACTAGGGAAATGGTGACAGGAAGCACGCCTCACTGTGGAACTAGGGAAATGGTGACAGGAAGCACGCCTCACTGTGGAACTAGGAATCTGGTGACAGGGAGCATGCCTCATTGTGGAACTTGGGAAATGGTGACAGGAAGCACACCTCACTGTGGAACTAGGGAAATGATGACAGGGAGCATGCCTCATTGTGGAACTAGGGACCTGGTGACAGGAAGCATGCCTCATTGTGGAACTAGGGACCTGGTAACAGGAAGCATGCCTCACTGTGGAACTAGGGATCTGGTGACAGGGAGCATGCCTCATTGTGGAACTAGGGATCTGGTGACAGGGAGCACGCCTCACTGTGGAACTAGGGAAATGGTGACAGGAAGCACGCCTCACTGTGGAACTAGGGAAATGGTGACAGGAAGCATGCCTCACTGTGGAACTAGGGAAATGGTGACAGGAAGCATGCCTCACTGTGGAACTAGGGAAATGGTGACAGGAAGCATGCCTCACTGTGGAACTAGGGAAATGGTGACAGGGAGCATGCCTCACTGTGGAACTAGGGATCTGGTGAAAGGGAGCATGCCTCACTGTGGAACTAGGGACCTGGTGACAGGATGCATGCCTCATTGTGGAAGTAGGGACCTGGTGACAGGTAGCATGCTGTATTATGGCAGTATAGTTATGCTATATTATGGCAGTACAGTTGTTATGCTATATTATGGCAATATAGTTGTTATGCTATATTATGGCAGTATAGTTGTTATGCTATATTATGACAGTATAGTTGTTATGCTATATTATGGCAGTATAGTTGTTATGCTGTATTATGGCAGTATAGTTATGCTGTATTATGGCAGTATAGTTATGCTGTATTATGGCAGTATAGTTATGCTATATTATGGCAGTATAGTTATGCTGTATTATGGCAGTATAGTTGTTATGCTGTATTATGGCAGTATAGTTGTTATGCTATATTATGGCAATGTAGTTGTTATGCTATATTATGGCAGTATAGTTGTTATGCTATATTATGGCAGTATAGTTGTTATGCTGTATTATGGCAGTATAGTTATGCTGTATTATGGCAGTATAGTTGTTATGCTATATTATGGCAGTATAGTTGTTATGCTGTATTATGGCAGTATAGTTATGCTGTATTATGGCAGTATAGTTGTTATGCTATATTATGGCAGTATAGTTGTTATGCTATATTATGGCAGTATAGTTGTTATGCTATATTATGGCAGTATAGTTGTTATGCTGTATTATGGCAGTATAGTTATGCTGTATTATGGCAGTATAGTTGTTATGCTATATTATGGCAGTATAGTTGTTATGCTGTATTATGGCAGTATAGTTGTTATGCTATATTATGGCAGTATAGTTGTTATGCTATATTATGGCAGTATAGTTGTTATGCTATATTATGGCAGTATAGTTGTTATGCTGTATTATGGCAGTATAGTTATGCTGTATTATGGCAGTATAGTTATGCTGTATTATGGCAGTATAGTTGTTATGCTATATTATGGCAGTATAGTTGTTATGCTGTATTATGGCAGTATAGTTATGCTATATTATGGCAGTATAGTTGTTATGCTGTATTATGGCAGTATAGTTATGCTGTATTATGGCAGTATAGTTGTTATGCTATATTATGGCAGTATAGTTATGCTGTATTATGGCAGTATAGTTATGCTATATTATGGCAGTATAGTTGTTATGCTATATTATGGCAGTATAGTTGTTATGCTGTATTATGGCAGTATAGTTGTTATGCTGTATTATGGCAGTATAGTTGATATGCTATATTATGACAGTATAGTTGTTATGCTATATTATGACAGTATAGTTGTTATGCTATATTATGGCAGTATAGTTGTTATGCTGTATTATGGCAGTATAGTTATGCTGTATTATGGCAGTATAGTTGTTATGCTATATTATGGCAGTATAGTTGTTATGCTATATTATGGCAGTATAGTTGTTATGCTATATTATGGCAGTATAGTTGTTATGCTGTATTATGGCAGTATAGTTATGCTGTATTATGGCAGTATAGTTGTTATGCTGTATTATGGCAGTATTGTTGTTATGCTGTATTATGGCAGTATAGTTGTTATGCTATATTATGGCAGTATAGTTGTTATGCTATATTATGGCAGTATAGTTGTTATGCTATATTATGATAGTATATTTGTTATGCTATATTATGGCAGTATAGTTGTTATGCTATATTATGGCAGTATAGTTGTTATGCTGTATTATGGCAGTATAGTTGTTATGCTGTATTATGGCAGTATAGTTGTTATGTTATATTATGGCAGTATAGTTGTTATGCTATATTATGGCAGTATAGTTGTTATGCTATATTATGGCAGTATAGTTATGCTATATTATGGCAGTATAGTTGTTATGCTATATTATGGCAGTATAGTTATGCTGTATTATGGCAGTATAGTTATGCTGTATTATGGCAGTATAGTTGTTATGCTATAATATGGCAGTATAGTTGTTTTGTGATAACTATGAGAACATTGTAATATGTTCATGTGATTAATGGAATTAATTATACTTGCAGTATCCAGAACTGTCCTTCGCCTTACCTATGTTCCTAATGCCAGAGACTTGTATCCTAACTACTGGACCAGCTTCTCCCCATTGATGATCACATTAATGTTATTGTTAAACACCGTCTGTTCTGTGGCAGGTGTGCAGACACAGATCCAAACACAATCCACAAGCGTGACATGGAGGAAGCAGCCATCAAGGCCAAGAATGAGTACCTGCTTGACCACCCCGAGGCTGCAGATATACAGCTCAAGACTGATGTCAAAGACATGATTCACGACTGTAAGTTGCTTGTGTGATTGTGTTAGATGTTTTTAAGGATGTGAAATCTTTGCAATAGAAATGAATTATCTACATGAAAGTGTATGCTTGTATTGTGGTCAGATAGTGCTGATCTGAATAGCTAGCTATACATGTCAAACATGTGTATGTGATACTGGGGGCTGCAGTAGCACAGTGGCTAGCACACTCAGCTGCCAGCCCATGGCCATGGGTTTCAGTTTGCATCGTGATAAATATTTACAATTGACTGGGCTCCCCGGTTGACCCAGCCTAAAATGGCTGCCAGGAAACTTCAACAGGCAGTTTGAGCATCGCTTTGCTGAATCGGCTGCCAGGAAACTTCAACAGGCAGTTTGAGGATTGCTTTGCTGAATCGGCTGCCAGGAAACTTCAACAGGCAGTTTGAGCATTGCTTTGCTGAATCAGCTACCAGGAAACTTCAACAGGCAGTTTGAGAATCGCTTTGCTGAATTGGCAACTTCTGCAGCTTGTCTTGTTCCAGATGTATTGGTGTTACCTGTCCTGTGGAGTAAACTAGACAGGCCGAGAGAGGGATCGTGCGGCATGGGCAACACTTGGTCTCTACAACTCAGTCCAAGCTGTGTGCTATGGAGAGGTATAACTCCATCCTTGGTTTTACCACCATGGATTGTAGTTACTATGTCTTATTTTTTTTAAAAAACTATCGTCTGTCAAGACAGCAAGGTGCCAGTGAGAAAGTTGTGCACCTGTTCTCCACCATTCCCTTGTTTAAAATCTGGATATGTTGCTTTGTTCTACTGCCTTTCGTCTCACTCAGTTATGTTTATTGTTCACATATTTTGTGACATAATTTATCATAGTTTTCCTATTGGTCATGTTTGTGTTGTTCCTGACAAAGGTTGTTGTAACCCAAACATCAGACATGTGTGACGTGCTTTGACATATTTATTGTTACTGTCTTTAGTCATGTATTATTTTTATTCATTTTCTCCACTGTAAGTTCTGTTCACCTGGTCTGAGGTCCTAAAGTATCAACGTCTTTGTACTTGTTGTTTCTCCGCAGGATCATGATATACCTTTTTGTTTCATTTTATATTGCAAATATAAAGTTGGCAGCAGCAGCTATTAAAGGCTTCAGGAAAGGAAGGGTGTAGGAAGCTATCTGTCACAAATCAGAAGTGACTATGGTTTTATTGGTGGTTGTATAAATGGGGCCAGTTTCATCTCTCCTGTTTGTATCACTATCATTAGTCATGCATGACTCTCATGCAATCGCACATGAGATATGTTTGTTGCATCAAGATGAACCTCGGTGATAGGATAACAGCTTCCAGGAGCAGTCAGTAACAGTGTACACATACTTTCAGTAATCACTTAATGAGATTACTATTCACAAGGGATGTTATGTTACACCAGACTCTCAATTAGTCCGATGGTAACAAACTGCAGGGACTCATGTGTATGGAGAATATGGCCAAGTCTTCCGTTGACTGGCCAGATCGCTCAGCTGTCTCCATTCCCATTTTCCTTTGTTCCAACTTTCTCGTATGTACCCACTTCAGCTACTCTCACGAAAAATGAATTCCATCTTTTTCAGTTCAGTTACGCATCTCCACAACTGCACTAGTACCAAGTTGGAGTTTCACAAGACACTGTTCTGTGTTCCCACCAGATTAAAATTGTTCCATGCTCGTATCAGACATTGTCCTGGGGCTCTGCTTAAAAATCAATATAAAACTATTAGTTATATAATGACATGTGACCCTCTTAGTTACCACATACAGACACATCAGGTGTCTGTGGTCACTCTTTACAACATATGGGAAATATGTTTAAATAAACTGTTCAAATTGTGTACCGTCGTTATGGAAATTTCAACATAAACATACATGGAGTTTTCATTGCATACTCACTTTTGTGCCTTAGTGACACTGAACATTTCTGTCTTTGCAGTTAAACAAGCTCACGCAAGAAACTTGAGGAGATATTTGTGAGTATATGCAGCCATGTTATTTTTCTACTGACTTAGATTATATATATGTACCATGCCGGTAAGCGTGGGCGGTCATGTTTTGCCATCTCACTCGATCACCAGAGTCGTGGATCAGCTCCGTGTTTCTGTCTTGACCATGCCACGAGGCCAAGCCATCCAGGTATTTGCTTCTAGGTCTTCCTCTTGGTCTGTTCCCTTCGATCTTACCAGTTGTCACCAAGATCTCCAATTCATTTCTTCTCATAACATGCCCAAAAAATTTTGACTGCTGCGTCTAATGTCTCTAATCAGTTTACTATCTTCATTTGCTTCTTGAAGGACTTGTTCATTGGTCTTTCTGGCTGTCCATGGTATTCTTTGCATTTTCCTCAGAAACCACATTTCTACAGCCATCAGATGTTTTTCAGCTTGACTGCTCATTGTCCAAGCTTCACATCCATATAAAAGTACAGGTTCTATGTAGCACCTCAACACTCTTTTTCTCATTTCAATTGACATCTTTTTATTGGTCAGTATGTTTTTCATCTTGCTAAAGGCTACTTTTGCCATGGCAATTCTTGTTCTAATCTCTTCAAGGTATCTCCCATCAGATGTTATTGCTGTTCTGAGATAATTGTACCTATTCACTTGTTGAAAAATATTCCCATTTACTTGTATATTACATTTTGGTATTTCGTTCTTCCTAGTGACGACCATAATCTGTGTCTTTTTACAATTTAATTCTAACCCTCGTTATTCACTGTGTGTAACAACCGCATCTACTAAATGTTGCAGGTCCTGTTCATTGTCTGCAATCAAGACTGTATCATCTGCATATCTAATGTTATTGATGCATCGTCCCCCAAAGTTGATTCCTTCCATATCTTCAATATTTCTGAACATACTTTCACTGCACAGAGAAAACAGATCTGGAGACATTACACATCCTGTCTCTTCTTCTTCTTTTTCAGCGTTCCGAGCCATTGAGGTTCTTTGCTGCAGATACAATCCGTCTCCATTCATCTCTCTGTTGGACCTTCTCTTGCCAGTCGTTGACTCCAAGTGCTTGTAGGTCTGTATATGTATTATCTCTCCACCGTCTTCTTGGTCTATCTCGGGGTCTACGGTCATTTATTTCCTGAGAGTAAGCGAGTTTTGTTTCCCTATCATCTTCCATTCTTTCTATATGCCCCAGCCATTGTAGTCTATTAGCCTTCATGATACCAGTGATTAGCAGGGACTTAAACAGATCATAAATGTCTTTGTTACTTCTTCTTTTCCACTCTCCACTTTGTGTATCCCTAATGGGTCCAAAGATGCGTCTTAAAATTTTGTTCTCAAAGGTTTGTAACAAGGCTTCGTCTCCTTTCGTTGTACTCCAGGTTTCAGAGCCATACAGCACAACTGGTCTGATCAGTGTTTTGTATATTGTGATTTTGGTGTTACGAGATAGCGCATTTGATTTTAGTAGATGTTGTAGTGCATAGTATATCTTATTTCCAGAGTTGATTCTAGTTTGTATTTCTTCCCTTATGATGTTGGAGCAGTTGAAGATTGTACCCAGGTATTTATATGTTTCGTATGCATGATAAGTGACCTAGAGGGCGGCTTCATCTCATCCTGGCAACACAGACATAGATATCACATGGTCAGTGACCTAGAGGTCGGCTTCATCCTGGCAACGCAGACACAGATATCACATGGTCAGTGACATAGAGAAGATGGTCGGCTTCATCCTGGCAACACAGCCATAGATATCACATGATCAGTGACATAGAGAAGATGGTCGGCTTCATCCTGGCAACACAGCCATAGATATCACATGATCAGTGACATAGAGAAGATGGTCAGCTTCATCCTGGCAACACAGACATCACATGATCAGTGACATTGAGAAGATGGTCGGCTTCATCCTGGCAACACAGCCATAGACATCACATGATCAGTGACATAGAGAAGATGGTCGGCTTCATCCTGGCAACACAGGCATAGATATCACATGATCAGTGACATAGAGAAGATGGTCGGCTTCATCCTGGCAACCAGCCATAGATAATCACATGATCAGTGACCTAGAGAAGATGGTCGGCTTCATCCTGGCAACACAGTCATAGATATCACATGATCAGTGACATAGAGAAGATGGTCGGCTTCATCCTGGCAACACAGCCATAGATATCACATGATCAGTGACATAGAGAAGATGGTCGGCTTCATCCTGGCAACACAGTCATAGATATCACATGATCAGTGACATAGAGAAGATGGTCGGCTTCATCCTGGCAACACAGCCATAGATATCACATGATCAGTGACATAGAGAAGATGTCGGCTTCATCCTGGCAACACAGGCATAGATATCACATGATCAGTGACATAGAGAAGATGGTCGGCTTCATCCTGGCAACACAGGCATAGATATCACATGATCAGTGACATAGAGAAGATGATCGGCTTCATCCTGGCAACACAGACACAGACATCACATGATCAGTGACTAGAGGTTGGCTTCATCCTGACAACACAGGCATAGATATCACATGATCAGTGACATAGAGAAGATGGTCGGCTTCATCCTGGCAACACAGCCATAGACATCACATGATCAGTGACATAGAGAAGATGGTCGGCTTCAATCCTGGCAAACACAGGCATAGATATCACATGATCAGTGACATAGAGAAGATGGTCGGCTTCATCTTGGCAACACAGCCATAGATATCACATGATCAGTGACCTAGAGAAGATGGTCGGCTTCATCCTGGCAACACAGTCATAGATATCACATGATCAGTGACATAGAGAAGATGGTCGGCTTCATCCTGGCAACACAGCCATAGATATCACATGATCAGTGACATAGAGAAGATGGTCGGCTTCATCCTGGCAACACAGTCATAGATATCACATGATCAGTGACATAAAGAAGATGGTCGGCTTCATCCTGGCAACACAGCCATAGATATCACATGATCAGTGACATAGAGAAGATGGTCGGCTTCATCCTGGCAACACAGTCATAGACATCACATGATCAGTGACATAGAGAAGATGGTCGGCTTCATCCTGGCAACACAGACATCACATGATCAGTGACATAGAGAAGATGGTCGGCTTCATCCTGGCAACACAGGCATAGATATCACATGATCAGTGACATAGAGAAGATGGTCGGCTTCATCCTGGCAACACAGCCATAGATATCACATGATCAGTGACCTAGAGAAGATGGTCGGCTTCATCCTGGCAACACAGTCATAGATATCACATGATCAGTGACATAGAGAAGATGGTCGGCTTCATCCTGGCAACACAGCCATAGATATCACATGATCAGTGACATAGAGAAGATGGTCGGCTTCATCCTGGCAACACAGACATCACATGATCAGTGACATAGAGAAGATGGTCGGCTTCATCCTGGCAACACAGGCATAGATATCACATGATCAGTGACCTAGAGAAGATGGTCGGCTTCATCCTGGCAACACAGACACAAGATATCACATGATCAGTGACCTAGAGAAGAAATGGTCGGCTTCAGTCCTGGCAAACACAGTCATAGATATCACTATGATCAGTGACATAGAGAAGATGGCGGCTTCATCCTGGCAAACACAGCCATAGATATCACATGATTAGTGACATAGAGAAGATGGTCGGCTTCATCCTGGCAACACAGCCATAGATATCACATGATCAGTGACATTGAGAAGATGGTCGGCTTCATCCTGGCAACACAGGCATAGATATCACATGATCAGTGACCTAGAGAAGATGGTCGGCTTCATCCTGGCAACACAGCCATAGACATCACATGATCAGTGACCTAGAGAAGATGGTCGGCTTCATCTCATCCTGGCAACACAGCCATAGACATCACATGATCAGTGACCTAGAGGTCGGCTTCATCCTGGCCACACAGCCATAGATATCACATGATCAGTGACCTAGAGGTCGGCTTCATCCTGGCAACACAGACATCACATGATCAGTGACCTAGAGAAGATGGTCGGCTTCATCCTGGCAACACAGTCATAGATATCACATGATCAGTGACATAGAGAAGATGGTCGGCTTCATCTTGGCAACACAGCCATAGACATCACATGATCAGTGACATAGAGAAGATGGTCGGCTTCATCCTGGCAACACAGACATAGACATCACATGATCAGTGACCTAGAGGTCGGCTTCATCCTGGCAACACAGCCATAGATATCACATGATCAGTGACATAGAGAAGATGGTCGGCTTCATCCTGGCAACACAGACACAGATATCACATGATCAGTGACCTAGAGAAGATGGTCGGCTTCATCTCATCCTGGCAACACAGCCATAGACATCACATGATCAGTGACCTAGAAGTCGGCTTCATCCTGGCAACACAGGCATAGATATCACATGATCAGTGACATAGAGAAGATGGTCGGCTTCATCCTGTCACACAGGGCATAGATAATCACTAGATCAGGTGACATCAGGAGAGATGATCGTGCTTCATCCTGGCAACACACAGACACAGACATCACATGATCAGTGACCTAGAGGTTGGCTTTCATCCTGGCAACACGCCCTAGATTATACATGATCAGTGACCTAGAGAAGATGGTCCAGCTTCATCCTGGCAACACAAGACAAGCACATGATCAGGTGA
The DNA here is from genome assembly GCA_014155875.1 of Cepaea nemoralis. Lineage (NCBI taxonomy): Eukaryota > Metazoa > Mollusca > Gastropoda > Stylommatophora > Helicidae > Cepaea > Cepaea nemoralis. The sequence continues at coordinate 478,564 of JACEFZ010028189.1, forward strand.
CCTAGAGAAGATGGTCGGGCTTCATCCTTGCACACACAGCCACATGCATCAAATGATCAGCGACCTTATGATGAAGAATAATCCAGAGACTTCCTACTCAATCTCATCTCAACTCCTCATGTTCCTCTTGTACCTTGCGGTGTCGAGGTGAAGTATAAACTTCGTGAGAGTGCCGATATGTGGCTTCGTATATCGACATTCCCATGGATTCTGTTATTCCCTCCGTCCAACATTTTACGTGGTCGGCCTCTTCCTCTGTTTCCATCTGGTCTGTACATCATTGCTTGTTGTGGCATGCTGTGACTGGTAACTACTTGCACTTCTACAAAAGTGGATAAAGCCTTTGCTTGTACATTTAGGCTGAAAACTTGAGTATACCAGGACACAGCACTGAGGCTGTCGATAAAAGAAAAACATGTCACAAGGCTCAGTTATCCTCTAAGCTTTATAATAATTTTTTTTTAAACGAATGATATTCTTGGACAATATGAATCACTAAGCATACAAATGTGGGTTCCCTGTCAGTGTTTTTTGCCTATTTTAATTATTGCTGATAACATTTTTAGGTTTCACAATAAACATTTTGAAGATGATATGACCTTTTTTTTTCCAGGTATATTCTTCTTTGTTCACATTCAGACATCAGTATGAATAAGTGCAAAGAAAGCAGTAGTCAGCTTAAGCTGTTAATATACCCATAGAGTTTGTCCTCACATGGAGCTGGTGTAGGCCAAGATACTTGTGTCTGTTCACCCTGTTGGACACTCCTGCATTAAAATGTTTAGTTGTCATTTTACCGGTTTCGCAGTTACATTCATCAGTATCTCCAATTTTTAGTTGATTAAACATGTGGTATTTCAGCCTGCCGTGGCCTCTTCATAGTCTGAAGATTGCAACTTGTTCTTATCGGTTGAGTTTGTTATATGCATCATCTTTCTGTTGACCTGGATGCTCTGCTTTCCACTTGGATTCTATAATTGCTTCTTGTAAATCTCTTGGCCTCATCATAGATTATGTCTATATCAGGCTGAGGTAGTCTTCCACCTTCCTGTGCTAATTTGTCTGCCTCTTCATTTCTAAATATGTTGCAATGGGGAAGAATCCTTTGTATTACAAGCCTTTTGGATTTCTGCCATAATTCATGTAGTGCTGCCCTTACGTCTGCTAGATCTGTACTGTTTCTGCTCTTCAGTCACATCCATAAAGAGAGCTATTTGTTTCTTTTTATTTTTCTCTGTCACCAACATTTCGGTCGCAGTCTATAAGGCTTCTATGTCTCTGCCATGAAGTTACTTGAGAACTTTCTAGTAGCTACTGACTGTTTGTTCTTTGCTTCTTTTGTTAGAATGATGAGAATCCCTCCACCCCCATTTTCTGTTGTGTGTTTTTGTGCTGATCCATCTGTATATGCATGAGTCCAGGTGTTGCTTGGGTTATGTTCTCCTATGTAGTAGTTTATTTTTGTTGTTCTTCTAGTTTTTTTTTTGGTTTTTTGCGCTCGCTCGCTTTTGTAGTCCATACGCACTGTTTATAGTAGTGATGGACTGAATTTTGCGTGTGGGTTAGCTTTTCCTAGTAACAGTGTCCCTCACCATCAGGCGAACCCACTCCGACTTCAGAGGTTTCTTTCTAGTTGATTCTGAGTGTTCTTTTTATCAGTACCAGGAATGTTTTCTATCATCTCAGGCACACACTAAACTCGAAGAATACAGTTTCTGTTATTAATGAGTTTAGCTGTTGATATGCTGAGTATTGGGTCTGTCCTAATGTTTCTTTTTGCAGATTCTACAATTTTGTCTTCCTCTTTCAGCGCCATTAAACCTCTGGTACATGGAGTGGTCTGTCAGTCTTTTAAAATTGTCTGCTTGTTATTGGACTCTGCTATATCTTTTGTTTTGCATAGGTTGTAGATGTGCAATCTTTTCCAATTTATTAATGTGTTGTTTTCGTACCTCCAGTTATAATCCACATTCCTTGATTTTGGACTTTGATTATTTTGTTAAGCTGTGTGACTTAGCTGCTGTTGCCTAAGCCGCAATACTGTATTCAAGGACTGACCTCACTCGTCCGATGTATAGCTTCTTGAGAACTTTCTTATATGCTCCCCATGTTGTACCAGCTAGATTTTGTGTGATTGCCATTTGTTGCCTTGTTCTTGTTTGATTTGTCTCAACATGTGTTTTCCATGTTAGACGACAATCAAAGGCGACACCTTGGTATTTTATTCTTTCCTCCCCATACCGCTTGAAGGCAAAAGTGGAAGATGTTGATGATGATAAAAAAGTCAGCTCTTTGATGAGCGGGCCACATTCTAAGACCATCAATGCGGTGCAAAACCAGTTGGCTGATACTGACTTGCCTCAGGACGCCAATTCACTTACATGACCTGGAACTGAAGCCTGGCCAAGCTTTTCCATTCAACATAGCTTAGTTTGCTGTAATTTATTTAAAGAGAAAACTGCATGTCGTTTTCTCCCTGCTGATCATCACCAGCCATGTTTTTTATCGATATCTCTAGCACTAGTTGGGCTTGCTGCATCCTGTGTTAGCAGTATTAATATATCCTTCAGAAGTCCACAAGGCTAAGTCATCTGCATAGATAGAGGTGTGTACTTTGGCGAGGACATTTTGTGATATCATTGATATATGCTATGTGTTTTGGTTGTTTCAGTTTAAGTATGATTCATTTGTTCACTTCATATGATATGTCACTCTGCAGTATGCTATATCACTCTGCAGTATGCTATATCACTCTGCAGTCTGCTATATAACTCTGCCATATGCTATATTCATGACAAGTTTGATAGATTGTGGTCACTGCCTGCTCATTGCTCAATCACACAGCAATACATTTTGTGGAGGATGTCTCCAGTGCAGAAAGCTACGTCTGGAGTGGTACTGCTACACCATCTCCTGTTTGTCATCTAGTTTGTTGATTAAATGGATATTTTAATCTGTTTCCCAGTCCTCTACTTCCATCTCCTCTGTTATCGGTATCTGGAAATTCCCATCTTTCTGAGAGACTATTAAAATATCTGAATATTATGCAGTTGTAATAATTTATTTCCGTGTTTGATAGTGCTAGATCATTAGATGCTGGGCAGTATGAGTCATAAATTCTGATTTTGTATTCCTTTAGTATTATCTAAACCCCTATTATTTCTGCCTGGCTATTAGTGTTTACTGCGATTTCACTGTATGGTATTGAATTGTGTATGAGTACTAGAACGCCACCCTTGTGACCTTCATGGTCAAGACATATTGTCTGATATCCCCCTTAACAGAAATTTGTGATAAGCGTTGAGGCATATCTCATTTATGCATGCCATATTAATTTATTTTTCATAAATGTGATGGGCTAAGGAGACTTTTTAAGGATTTTCAACATTCCATTGTAGTATGTTAAAGTGTCGGCGGTGTTTGATGAGTAATTGTTGCCTTATCCCGCTGCATCGACTCGTTACGTTGCACTGTTTTGTCGAGTCTTTGGCTCAGTACATCCAATTTTGACAAATGTATTTCCCTACCCTTTGGTTGTCCCCAGTGTACCTACAGTTGTTATGTATTGTGTAAGTCAGTGGTGGTACGAAATCGATGCAAAGCAAATCTGGTTCAAGCATTCTTGATTAATAATAACGGTAAAATGGTGACAGTGGGATTGTGTTTTTCGTTGAAGGACGCTGTTGTGTTTTTTTCTGGGGAGGATGTGGTGTATTTCTTAGCTGTTTTTTGGAATGTTTTCATAAGAAACCATGGAATGCAGATGGTGAATGGAAATTTGAGAGCAGCCGGCAGATAGTGGTTGGTTATGGTCTCAACTTTTGTGACGATAGACAGAGGATCTCTTTAAAGGACTTTGGCTACGGTCATCGACCAGTGTGGTCACTGCCTGGAAGTAAAGGACTAAACTACCTTCTTTAAAGATGCCTAGTTCATCATGATTCATCAAATCACAAAACGTCACAAAAGAATGGCAACACTGAAATTGGCAACATGGAATGTTTATACTTTAAGTGCAGATGAAAGATTGGATAACATCAAACAAGAAATGGGAAGAGAGAGATTGGATAACATCAAACAAGAAATGGGAAGAGAGAATATTAATATCTTAGCAATGTGTGAGACAAGAGTGGAAAGGGACAAGGATTAAGACAGGGGAGGAATTTTTGTAGTTTTCAAATAATAGTTCGGATTCATATGATTCTGGTGAAATTACAAAGAAATTAAGGGATTCTGCTACATCAACAAATATTTCATCTTGAGGTTGTAATGTAATGTCGAGAAAACTGAAAATCTCGCAGAAAGTACGTCCTTCGTCCTCCAGTAATTCATTGTTTTTATTTCTTTTCAGGTATCATAATCATCCTGATGATTCTGACACTTCTAGTGAACCTAGTTATAGTGAAGATTTAGATGATCTAGATGAAGATCTAGATGATCTAGATGAAGATCTAGAAAGATCTAGATGAATATCTAGATGAAGATCTAGATGAAGATTACTATTAGCAAAGTATACATTGAAACACTTTGTATTTGGTTACCTGTATATATTTGGTTTGACTTTATTGTTTCTAGTGTGTGGCAGAGCATTGTTTCATCAATTGAAATGACTACAACGGTGTATTAAATCGTGAGTTGACTGGTTCAGTTGGTTAACAAATAACTTGACTGCTCCAGTGGGTTGATAAATTAATAGAATGAGATTGTGGGGGGTCGGCAGGGGTTCTGGAAGAATCTCAAAACTGAGAGGGAAGGTCAGGAGAACTTTTAATCAGATAGCGGTGGGAACAATTAGTAGTATGACTCTTCGCTGGCTGTTGAACGAGGAGACAGAGCACGTATGGGAATGTCCTGAGTGCTGTGATGTCAGTTCTTAAATCAACTCATATACTGCCCCATTGGGTTGATAGATTAATTGATTGCCCCAGTAGGTTGATAAATTAATTGACTGCTCCAGTGTGCTGATTAGTTAATTGCCTGCTACAATGGGTTGATAAATTGCCTGCTACATGATTATAAATTGACTGGTATATGGGGTTGATAAATTAATTGTCTACTAGAGTGGATTTAAAAATTAATTGACTGCAGCAGTGAGTTAAAAATTGACTGCTACAATAAGTTAATAAATTAATTATCATCTATAGTTGGTTAAAATATTAACTGACTGCAGCAATGGGTTGATAAATTATTTGACTGCTACAGTGGGTTAATTAATTAAATGAAACTAGCAGAGTGGGAATGGCATTGCCATTTATGGTCACGATATAAATGGGCAAATGTAAACATTTAAGATGCTTCATGTTTAAAATCATGAATCCAACCATAATCACCACTCACTGAATGAAGTAAGTTGGCTACAACATTTGACCTTTCTGTGAAGGAAGGTTCAAATCTACTGTGCCATGGTGTATTTCTGGCCCATCAATGTTGGTGAATGGGGACCAGAGAATTTCCAAGGATGAAAAACATTGATACTGTAGCTCCACCTCTGAATGTCATGGCTGAAGGTATGTGAAAGCCTTAGACTGTATGTCCTTATAGCAGTTTCTAAAATATTTGAGGCCTTGATATACATTCTAACAAAATATTATAGGATGCATACAGGAGCGATATTTCATGATCTTTATAAGACATATGACAAGGTGGTGTTGCATGCTGGATTGTATCTCAGAAAATGTTGTTTAGGTAATTCGAAGTAATGATGTATTTCAGTTCAATGCAGGTTATCATCATTGCCATCTGAACATGTTCATAGCTGCTCTGATATCTTCCACAATAAGTCAGCCGGCCTTCAGCTCTGATCTCTTTCAAAATAAATCAACCAACATTCAGCTCTGATCTCTTCCACAATACATCAATAATGAAAGCTCTGATCTCTTCCAAAATAAAGCAAACCAAATACAGTTTTGATCTCTTCAATATACATCAACCAGTCAGTCAGTATGTAAGCCAGATTGGTGTGCATCTCTTATCCTACCACCCTGATCTTCAGTCTGAGCTCTCACATTCATGCTATTGGTATTGTTCATTTGCTTGAAATCTCATGTCATTTTGAATAACAAAGACACAGACAATAGATTGCACAATTTATTGCCTGGCATATTTTGCTGCATCTCGTCAGGTACATACTGCAGAATTCACAAAACATAAAGTAAAATAACAAGATAAATCCTTCAAGCTGAAATATACACATGTTCACATAGTAATGTCAATTGTCTACCACAGTAATTTCAAACTGACTAACATGTCTTTCTGTTGCACAAAACTGGCCTATGTAGAGTAATAATTATGGCTTCTGCAAACTTTAACAAATGACTATTTTGTGTGTTGAACAACACGCGAAAGGCACTGTCTCTATCAATCACATGGTCGCATTACAACAAAACCTAGTAATTGACGAAGCGGGAAGCTTCCGGTGTGTCGGCCTACCTAGACTCCCATCGCCTGTGTGTAGTATCCTGTCAATCCATTGAGGTGTTCAGCAACTCTCTTGTTGTTCTTCTTCTTTTGTTCGCTTGAAATATGTCCATAACTGCAATGCTGTCTCTTGTATGAATTGAACTGTCTTTTTCAGTTCACACAGCAGTCCATAGAGTTTATCTTCCACTGTTGTCTCTCTAGGCCACAAGGTTTGCCTAGATATGTTATATTTTGGGCAGTCTTGGAGTATGTGCTCTGCTGTCTGTGACGCCAATCCACATGTGCACATGGCTGTTTCACCAATCTTGAATTTTGTATACATGTGGTTGCATAATCTATTGTGCCCTGTTCTGAGGCTTGTTCTGGTCTGTCCATAATGTGATAGTCATCTTGGGCAGGTTTTGGTGGCTTTCTGACTGATTTGATCATTCTTTTCTTTTGGTGGTATGTAACGGGCACATCAGGCGGTTCTTCTTTGGCTCCTTCCTTAGCCAATTGATCAGCTCTGTCGTTTCCAGGTACTCCACAGTGGGATGGTATCCACTGTATGGTGACCTTATGCTGACTGCTAAGTTCAGAAAGTAGTGTCCTTAGTACTGGCAATTTCCCAGACAGGAGCGCCTCGAGTACTGATTTTGCATCTGTCAATAGCACCACAGGTTGTGTACCATTGCTGGTATTTAGTAATTTCTCTGTTGCTATCTTGATTGCCTCAATTTCAGCATCGTAGTTATGGCAGTACTTTCCTGTCGGTACTCTAGCTGTGTCCCTAGTATTATTTGGGTATTCTATGTACACTCCCGCTCCTCCATTTCGAACAGCATTTTGTGCTGACCCATCTGTGTAGACTCGGATCCAGAGGTCCTGTGGGTATTCTTCATCAAGGAAGCTGAGAGTGGCTGTTCTGCGCTGCACACTGTTCTGTTCTTCCTTGTCAAATATTCCTCTCACTTTTGTCTGGATTTGTAATGATAGTCTATGCTCATCTTTCCATGGAGTTCGCTCTGGAATAGTTGTTAGGGGGATACCAACTGTGGGCAGATCGGTGGTTTCTCTGCAGAGTCGTTTGGCCTGGTGGATAAAACTACTTCTTTTCAACCGCCCCATAGCTAGGTTTTCAAATCTGTTCTTCATAGGGTGGCCTGGCAAGCTGAGGAACTTTTCTGCTTGTATTAGCGTTTTCGTATCTCTGCGCTCACTCAGTGCTTGTGTCCTCCCCATCTTCTCCATTTCCACTATAGGGGTTGATCTCATCCCTCCTGTGGTGACTCTAAGTGCTTGATTTTGCACTTTGTCCAGCTCTTGTAGTGTGGTTTTTTATGCCGAACACCACGCAGTTGACCCGTATTCCAGGTGTGGTCGTATGCTCTGTTGATAAACTTTGCTAAGTATTTTCCCACTGGCTCCCCATGTGGTTCCACTTAGCTTTCTCAGGATGGCTATTTTCCTTCTGGCTTTTGCTACTGCTTTGTTGATGTGCTTTCTCCATGTCAGCCTGCCATCAAATGTTACTCCAAGGTATGTTGGTTCTTTATCTTCTCTTAGGGGTGTTCCATTTATCTGGATGGTCCCTGCCTTTTGTTTTGGAGAGAGGGTAAATAGGGTGGTGCTGCACTTGTCAGTGTTTATGCTGACACACCATCTATTTGCCCATGCAACAAATGTATCTACAGCTCTTTGTAGCAATCTGGTGGCCACTGATGCATGTTCATTTGTGCTCCATAGAACCAGGTCATCGGCGTACATTGCCGCTTTAATTCCATGCGGTAGATTAGCAACGAGATCATTGATGAAGATTAGAAAAAGTGTGGGGGACAAGACTCCGCCCTGGGGAACACCGTGACGCAGTAGTACTTTCTTGCTCTTTAGTCCGTCTATCTGTACTCGGGCTCTTCTGTTGTGCAAGTATGCTTTCACCCATTTGTACATTCTTCCATTGACTTTGCAGTTTCTCAGTTTATTCATCAGACCTTCTTTCCAGACTTTGTCAAAGGCTTTCTTCAGATCTATCCATGCCTGCAAGCACCAGCTTCTTCTCTTGGAATGCATCCTCAATTTCTTGAGAGAGGTAGGTTGTCTGATCTTCCGTAGAGTAGCACTGCCTAAAGCCAGCCTGCTGTGGCACAAGGATGTTTTTACTTTCAATGTACCACTGCAGTCTGTGATTGATGATGCGCTCCAGTGTTTTGCAGAGACAGCTGGTGAGGCTAATTGGTCTGTAGCTAGAGGCAATGGAACTATCTTTCCCTGATTTTAGGAGGGGTATCATGATTGCTTCTCTCCAGGCTTGTGGAACACTGCCTAAGGTCCAACTGTTATTGAAGATCTGCAACAGCTTTGCTTTGGCCTCTGTTCCTAGGTTCCTGATCATTTCATTGGAGATACCATCAGCTCCTGGTGACTTTCTCATTTTCAGTTTTGATATGGCTAGCTCCAGTTCGCTGATTGTGATGGGTGCCTCCAGAACCTCATGTACTATTTCCTTCTGTCCTGTATGTTGCCGTTTCTCTCGAATCTCTTGTTGTTTCTCTGGACTAATTTTGATATTGTTATCTTGTGCGAATGATTTGCAAAATGGTCAGCTGCTTGCTTTCTTGTTAAGATGTTTCCATCTTTATGTAGTGCAATTTTTGAGTTTCTTCCTGTGCCCTCATCTTTAAGTTGTTTTATTAGCTTCCACAATTTCCTTGTGTCTCTTTCAAAGTTCAGAGACTCTGTTTTTTCCTGCCAGCTTTTCCGTCTAGCCTGCAGCTTGGCCCTTTGAAATTTGGCTTTTGTGTGCTGGAATTTATTGTGGTGCTCTTGGCTGGGTGTGGCCTCTGCTTACTTTCTATACACTTCCACATCATTATGCAACTGCTCCAGTTCACTAGGGTTTATATTGTTTACGGGCTCCTCTTGGTACTGTTTCTCGCTGCTGCCTGTAGTATGCATTTCCCAAACTCTTCAACTACTTTATTTATGTCTTTCTCAGTGTTCAGGTTTCTAACCAGTATGCTGGTGCGATTCTTGTACATTGCCCAGTCTGCTTTCTTGTAGTTCCACCTCGAGAGGGTGCTGCTTTCACTTACAAGCTCATTTTCTACAGTTAGAAAGACTGGCCGATGGTCACTGCCACCAAGTTGTTTCCCAACAATTCGTGTAATGTTCCACTCCAGGTCTGGTGAATGAAAAGCCAGGTCAGGTGTAGTTGTAGTGTGCCATGATCTCGAGTAGAAAGTATGTGGGTCGGACGGCTTGTTAACCAAGATGAATCTATTCTCATCCTGCCAGTCTTCCAGTCTCTCTCCTCTCTGGTCCATGTGATCATAGCCCCAACTCTGCGAGTGGCTGTTGAAATCGCCACACACAATCATTTTTTCTGTTAATGGTAGTGTGTCCAGTGCCTGTGGGCGGTCACTTGGACAGTAGTAGTTGATCAGATATAGGTCTGCATTGCCTGTCTTAAGTTTAAGTGTCTGATACTCAGCCCCTTCCATGTAGACTTCGATTTGGGAAGCAGTGATGTTATTTTTTACAAGGATAAGTATCCCACCTTTTCGCCTGTCCTTTCGGTCAGATCGGTAACACTGGTAGCCTCTGATTTTGAAGGCTACTATTTTCGTTGAGATGAGTTTCTTGCAAGCAACATATGCTTACTGTTTCTTGGTCCAGGATGTTTTCTAATTCTATTTTTTTGTTGCTGACTCCCTCCGCATTCCAGTGCATAATTTTAAGTCTTTGTTTAGTATGGCCAGCCGTTCTATTCTCATGTCCCCTGGCTCCACAGGACATCTGAGAAGGACCTCCAGTAGTTGGGGCTGGACCCTTTCGAGACATAGTGCCCGGCACTGCACCTGCCTTGGGGTTCAAAGCAGGGCGAGCACCATAACATTTAGCAGTAGTTGACATATTCCATTTTACGTAATTGTGTGGCATCCTGATTTCTGTGGTGCTCCTCCTGGCTGGTTGCCTCCGTCTTTAGCACCAACTCTGTGTTCAACTGCCGCTCTGTTCTGCCGCTGTAGGTAGACTGATTGATAGATTCATCTTGAAGGATTTATCTAGTTATTTTACTTTATGTTGTGTGAATTCTACAGTATGTACCTGACGAGATGCAGCGAAATATGCCAGGCAATAAATCATGCAATCTTTTGTTTGTGTCTTCGTTATTTAAATCTCATGTCATTGTTGAATCTGCCTAAATTTTCTGGATCATATTCATTTAATCTCTTCGTATTTAAGATGGGTATAGTTTTGCAAAGAATACCATGGACAGACAGAAAAACCAATGACCAAGTCCTTTCCAGAAACATGAAAATCGTACACTGATTAGAGAAACTAGATGCAGACAGTCAAACTATTTTGGACATATTATGAGAAGAAATAAATTTGAGAACTTGGTGACAACTGGCAAGATCGAGGAGAAGAGAACAAGAGTATGACAGAGAAGTAAATACCTGGCTTGCTTGATCATGTGGCATGGCTGAGACAAGAACACTGAGCTGATCCACGACTCTAGTGATCGGGTGAAATGGCGAATCATGACCGCCCATGCTTATCGGCATGGCACAAATGGCTAGTTTTTCAGCTCAATCCAGAGCAGTGTTTTTGTTACCCCCCAACACTTCCATTGTTATGCTACTTGTGATCATACTAAATATACTGCTGATTACCTGAATGATTGTGCCATATGGACTTAACCGAGAAGGTCCATACAAACTTTTGGTGACAAATTGCTGAACTCTTTGTTTAGATCTCAGCATTTCCCTTCTGCTATGTATCCATCTTGTGTGTTCCAATGGCCTCAAGATCTATGTCGACGGTAATACACTACTGGCAGGGTCTCCCACATCAGACAGGAACCAGATGAAGTGATACATAAACTTGCTGCCTTGTAGGTAGATGGGTCAGTCAAAGGCTAGGGAAAGCAAATGCAAATGAGTTGCTTGTTGGAGTTTGATGTACTGAGCCACAGGCTTGACGAAGCTGCATTACAACTTGCTTGATGATGGTCACAGCTTTTTTTCTTGTCATTAATGTGGACCTTGATCTCTGTATTCACCACTGTGGATTTTCACTCTCTCGACCTCAATCAATCATGTGCCATGCCGGAAAGCGAGGGCGGTCATGACTCACCATTTCACTCGATCACCAGTGTTCCTTCTCGTCCATGCCATGTGGCCAAGCCATCCAGGTATTTTCCTCTCAGTCTTCCTCTTGGTCTGTTCCCTTCGATCTTGCCTGTCGTCACTAAGTTCTCTAATCCATTTCTTCTCATAACATGTCCAAAAAATTTGGACTGTCTACGTCTAATTTCTCTAATCAATTTATGATCGTCATTTGTCTCCTGTAGTACTTCTTCATTAGTTTTTCTGTCTGTCCATGGTATTCTTTGCATTTTCTTTAGAAACCACATTTCTGCAGCCATCAGATGTTTTTCAGCTTGACTGCTCATTGTCCAAGTTTCACATACATACAAAAGAATAGGCTCTATGTATCCCCTCAACACTCTTTTTCTCGTTTCAATTGACATCTTTTTATTGGTCAGAATGTTTTTCATCTTGCTAAAGGCTACTTTCGCCATGGCGATTCTTGTTCTAATCTCTTCAAGGCATCTCCCATCAGATGTTATGACTGTTCCAAGGTAATTGTACTGATTCCTTGTTGAAGAATAGTCCCATTTACTTGTATATTACATTGTGGTATATCGTTCTTCCTAGTGACTACCATAAACTGTGTCTTTTTACAATTTAATTCTAACCCCAGTACCTCTCGACCTCATGCCACACTTAATAGTGGCAGAAAAGATGTCTATAATTGTTGAAGGCATTGGTGTCCTTGCTTCCTCAGGGTGACTATTTGTGATGTCATACTAGTTTGAGTGTCTTTACCCAGGCTTACTCATGATTTCTCCCTCTTTAACCCATTAGCCTTTTCTTTATTGAGTACTTTGTGGAATAGATGCTCCTTTCTGACACGTACTCTGAGATAAACGCATGCCCTAGACATCCTGTTTCTGTGCTGCATGTTTTGGAAGCCAAGGAGAACTCTCACCACCACACAGAGCATATCTCAAATGCACCTGGGGATGATGCATACAGTTATTGTATTATTTTCTCTGGTCTTTCAGTTTGCATTTGGCCCAGGTATATTCGTGGTTGAAAGGGCCACTGCTTGTAAGAGAAGAACCAGCCGATGTTGATCAGTGTTGGCAGTCAGCATGCCTGTAACTGCAGCTAGACCTTTGCCTTCTCTATTGGTGAGATATTGTTTGAGGAATAGGCTGGGCTGACATTTCACTTCTAAGCCCCAACACAGTCTTACAGAGTCCGATTGTAATTAGCACTGCAATTGTTTGGGCAGAACAATGTGGTTGTGGCCTATAATTGGTCTGTCTGTCATCTACTGCCTGTACTAATGTGGTTGTGGCCTATAATTGGTCTGTCTGTCATCTACTGCCTGTACTAATGTGGTTGTGGCCTATAATTGGTCTGTCTCTCATCTACTGCCTGTACTAATGTGGTTGTGGCCTATAATTGGTCTGTCTGTCATCTACTGCCTGTACTAATGTGGTTGTGGCCTATAATTGGTCTGTCTGTCATCTACTGCCTGTACTAATGTGGTTGTGGCCTATAATTGGTCTGTCTGTCATCTACTGCCTGTACTAATGTGGTTGTGGCCTATAATTGGTCTGTCTGTCATCTACTGCCTGTACTAATGTGGTTGTGGCCTATAATTGATCTGTCTGTCATCTACTGCCTGTACTAATGTGGTTGTGGCCTATAATTGGTCTGTCTCTCATCTACTGCCTGTACTAATGTGGTTGTGGCGTATAATTGGTCTGTCTCTCATCTACTGCCTGTACTAATGTGGTTGTGGCCTATAATTGGTCTGTCTCTCATCTACTGCCTGTACTAATGTGGTTGTGGCCTATAATTGGTCTGTCTCTCATCTACTGCCTGTACTAATGTGGTTGTGGCCTATAATTGGTCTGTCTGTCATCTACTGCCTGTAGTACCTTGTGCTGTAGGACAGGGGGGTCTTGAGCCTGAGCAGTTCAGGCCACCTGGCTAGTGCAGTTGCCGCGAACTGTGCAGATTAGGGATTTCTTTGTTTGATATAATTGATCAACGCTCGAAAAACACATCATGTCTGTGATACTGTCACATTAATTAGTCAGTCTATGATGCTGTCAAAATTGACAGCAGTCTGTGATGTTTTCAAGATCCTTCAGCATAGCATGCATTTCCCCGTTGATGCACAAGAATATCATTGACAAATGACCATGCCCTTCTCTTTCCTTCAAGATGTTGCTGTGTGCTTGTCACTGTGTGTGTGTGTTGATTGATTGATTTAGGAATCGACATCACAGCATTCAGGGCATTCCCATAAGTGCTCCGTCCCCATCCTCAGTAGCCAGCGAAGAGTTCCAACACTAATAGTACCAGTAGCAATCTGATTATATGTCCGTCTCGCCTTTCCTCTGAGCGTTGAGCGTCGGCCAGATCCCCTCATCACTCCTCGCTGTCTCATTCTAGCCAGACCACGATAATCCATTTGCTCCTCCGAGGTGTGCACGTGCTCCCACAAGGCTGCAACCACATCTGCCTTGTCATGTATCAATACTCCACCAAGTTCTGCAGAGCCAGCCAATCTGATCGCCTGTTCATTTCCCAGCACACCGGAGAAAAGATCCAGGCGATGCTTGTCACCCGTGACCTCCGAAGCGAAGCAAGCCACTCCGCACGAAGCCTGCCCGTCCTCACCATCGTCAGCATGCTTTCTGAGTCAGTTACAATCACGATGTGTGTGTGTGTGTCATATTCTCCATCCAGCGGAGAGCCGCAGTGACTGCCTCCACCTCCATTCTTAAGCTGGATGTTGTGGGGTATCATATGCCAGGCTCTCCTGCCCCAAACATCGACCATTAGCTTTGGCTATGAACCCCCAGCCACTTCTCTCACCTCTTGACACCGAACCATCTGTGTAGATAATCACATCACCCGAGTGAGCATTGTCCTGAATTAGTTGCTGGATTTCCACTTCCGTGGCCCCTGCTGGCCACTCCCTGCACTCCCGGCTTAATGTGATTATAACTCTACACAAGTCTGACTGCTCCGCTGGCACTCTGACCCACTCCTCTCCACGCCTAATGTTCTCCAAGGGGCACACCTGTCTGATCGTATCCTCCGCCTGAGCCATCCATGATTTCCCTCTTATCAGTCGTTGACCCTTAACTGCGTCCAGCGCCTCATGCAGTGGGTGGTCTGTGTCTGCAGCTACTCTGAGGTATGCCTTCGCCTGCATCACCTTGAGCCTACCAGCAACAGTCGGCAGACCAAGGATGTAACGCATACACACTACTGGGGTGTCTCTAGTACATCCCAGAATGACCCGCATAGCTTCGTTCTGTATGCGCTCTAACTTCACCAGCTGACTCTCTGAGACAGTGAGCAGACCTAATCCATAATCAATTACTGAGAGGATCAAGTGCTGGTATAGTGTGAAAAGCATTCTCTGCTCTGTGTCCATTGCAGCCATAGTTTTAAGTGCACTGAGTCCCTTTTGAGATCTTGTCACAACCGTCTCCACATGGTCCTTGAAGGATAGGCTCCTGTCAAATGTGATCCCCAGATACTTCAGTTTGTTCTCTCTGCTGACATTTCTACCATCTATCGCGAAGCTTGGGACATCAGCTCTTACAATCCTATTGTCCAGAGAGGACCACAAAACAGCCGCCTTTTCCGGGTGGATGACAGCACTCATTTCTGTGCACCAGTCAATCACTTTATCTACTGTCACCTGTAACTCCTTGGCTGTTTGCTCCCTATCTCTTCCCTGCCTATATGTAAGAATATCATCTGCAAATGTTAGTATTATTCCAACCCCTGGTGCTTCTAGGTTTGCAATCTTGTTCGTATACACATTAAAGAGCATCGGTGAGACTGCAGATCCCTGTGGCAGTCCCGGGGTTAACATATGTGGCTCTGAGGTCCATGCAACCTGATGAGAGTGCAGGATGGCTGCTATCCAGTTCACCAACCAGGGATTGACCCCCCTTCTCCATCAGTGCTGTCATCAAAATATCATATCGAACTCTATTGTACGCATCCTCGAGATCAAGCTCTAACGCCATCGTTTCCTGTCTACTCTGGAACCCCTCATAAAATTATGCCTGCTTAGAAATCCCAGTATACAACAGAGGAAGAGAGCAGCATTAAACAATATCTCCCTCTCCTTCTTAGCCCTGTAGCTTTCAAGGGATGATGGGAACAAGTTATGTCCTTTAAATCACATGCCAGTGTACATGACATTTTTTAGGAGCTTTCCTCTTGTGTAATAACAAATAAAGAAAATACAAGTCCTGAAGTAGGAGCCTCCCTTGGGTCTGTGATGTGATGGTTCAATGCCTACACTGTGAGAACCACCAGCAAGCAAATCATAGGACCGGGGAGGACATTGTCATATGCAGACGACGTGTTAGTGTATCGTCAGGGCAAGGATAGAGATCAGGTTGCCGTGGAACTACAAACCGAACTCAATCACATAAGCACTTGGTGTGTTGAAGCTGGGGCAATGATCAACCCAACAAAGGCAACAGTGACATGGTTCTCTTTGAATAACCATATTGTCAACACTCTACTAACTATAGTTCAGTCAAAAAGACACAAATTTAGATTGTTTGTTGAAGATATTGTTATTTCTTGATCTATGCTGATATTTTGTTTATGTGTCATAGTAACCAAAATGATGATGATACTTGTTTCAGGTTTCCTTATAATCAGTTAGTTAGTTAGTCGACAGATCATCCTCATTGCACATCGAACCATTCAGTCCATAAGTGCTCGGATCCCCTCCTCAGCAAATCCCGCAGCGTGTAGCGGCTAACGACGCCAGTTCTGTGTTGGTTTATCAATCTTCTTTGGTTTCCTGCGTAGTGTTCTTGTTTGGCCACCCCTCTTTTAATTTGCTGTTCTCGCAGTCTGGCCATTGTTGTAGATTCACAGTCATCACTTGGTTCTCGCAAAAGTCTTACTTCTCGTAGAGCATTCAGAATGTCAGCCTGGTCCATGGCGCGTCCGCCCTCCACAGTAGCCTCACCTGTGAGCTTGTCAGCCCGCTCATTTCCTTGTACTCCCGCATGCCCTGGCACGAAGATGAAACTAATCTTTGCCAGCCGAGACCGCTCCAGAGGCAGCAACCATTCTCTTCGGATCGACCCTTCCTCTGTCCTCTTGATCATGTTCATTGAGTCGCTAAGGAAACATGCCCTAGTGAATGTCTGTGTCTCGAGCCATGTTATTGCTTTACTTACTGCCATGACTTCCATGGTCAGGCTACTTGTGGTTTCAGTGAAAGCACCAGAGTCCTCCTTCACAATTCTCCCTCCGGCCCGAGCTGTAAAGGCCCATGAGCTTCTCACATGTCGGACGACCGACCCATCTGTGTAGATGACCGCGTCACCGTCTAGCGAATTCTCGAAAATCAACGCTTGTACTTCAGCCTCCACAGCAGCCGGATTTTCTTGTCTGCATTTTCTATCTAGTTGGATGCAAACTGAAAAGGATGTGCAGAAGTCTGTTGGCACTTGCACCCACTCCTCGCCAGGTTCTAAGTCCTCAAGTGAACACACCTGTTGAAGAATGTCTTCGGCTTGACCCATCCACGACCGTCCTCTTTTTAACCTGCTGCCCTTCACCTTCCTAATTTCACTATGCAGTGGATGTTGTGTGTTTGCGTTAACTCTGAGGTAGGCGCGTGCCCTGCAAACTTGTATTCTCTCTTCAATGGTTGGAAAATCAAGAAGGTAGCGCATCGCCCTGCATGCTGTATCTCTTGTACATCCAAGAATAATGCGCATAGCTTCATTCTGTATCCTTTCCATCCTTTCTATCTGCTTACTGGCTGAGAGTCAGGATTGCCATTGCATACTCCAAAACAGACATGACCAGCCCCTCGTACAGAAGACATAGATGGCGCTGCTCACAGTTTGCTGCCGCCATCACCCGCATCGCAGCCAAACCCCGCTTGGCCTTTGTTATCACCTGGTCTATGTGCACATTATAAGCAAGGCTTCGATCAAACCGTATCCCCAGGTAATTCATTGCCTGCGTTCTTTCCACCGTCTCTGAACACAGCATTACAGTTGGTGTTGGAGTGTTGACAATATGATTATTCAACGAGAACCAAGTCACTGTTGCCTTTGTTGGGTTGACCATTGCCCCAGCTTCATCACACCAAGTACTTATGCGATTGAGTTCGGTTTGTAGTTCCACAGCAACCTGCTCTCTATCCTTACCCTGACGATACACTAAAACATCATCGGCATATGACAATGTCCTGCCAGGTCCAGTGATCTGCTCGCTGGTGATTCTCTCTGTGTAGGCGTTGAACAGTACCGGAGATAATGGTGATCCCTGTGGTAGACCAGGATATATTGTTGTTGGTTCCGAAGTCCAACTGCCACATCTAAAAACTACTTTCCGTTGGAAGAGGGCTGCAGCGATCCAACTAAGGAGGAATGGACTTACTTTTAGTTCAAGAAGCTGAAGCATTAAAAAATCCAATGGTACTCTGTTGTATGCGTCCTCAAGATCAATCGCTGCAGCAAAGGTTTCAATGCCTGAGTGGAAACCTTCATAGACATCATGGGCAAAGACTGCTGCATTGGTCCAGGTTTCTCTTTTTGGACGGTACCCACCCAGGGTAGGTGGGAAAACACCTTGCCTCTCTAGCTGGCTTGATATTTTCCTGGCAATTACCTTCTCCAGCAGCTTGCCTATTGTATTCTGCATGGTTATAATTCGATATCCCTGAATTTTTTTGTGGTCTTTGTCAGGCTTCGGCAAGGGAATCAGATAGCTGTGTAACCACTCCTCCTTGATGCTAGCACTCCCTATACTGTTGTTTTACATGTCTGCTAGTTTCTCTAGCTCAGTTGTCGGTACACCTATTGATGTCGTCGTATCTTATGCCATCAGGACCCTGGAGCGCTGTTTTTTGATCGTCGAAGCACAGCCTTGATTTCTTTCACTGTCACTGTGTCTTCATCCGAAGTGTTCTGGGCCTTGCACCTGTCTGAGGTGACCTCCTTGGCCAGATTTCGGCCTCCCATGCCTGTCTGGTTGCTTTGCTCTAGATAGCGTTCAAAGAGGGCCTTGTCCTCGTCAGTCCTCTGCCAGATGAGGTCAGCACCTTGGAAGTCAGAAATGCTCTTATTCTTGACTACACCACTCATGCTTTTATGTAGTTGCCAGAACAATTTCAGTGACTTGTCTGTGCTTACTCTTTGACACACCTCTGCCCATTTTTCGCTTTTAACCACCTTGACCAGTTTTGTGAAATAGCTTACTTTTGTGTGCATCTCTCTTTCTAAGTGCATGCAGGGACTAGGATGACCAGCTCTGTTCTTCTTGGCATTTTGCCATCTCCTTACAGCACTACGCTTATCCACCCAAGCCTCGAAATTCCACCAAGGTGGCTCTTCCCAGCTTTTTTTCCTGCCCTGAAGCTTTCTGCGCTTCTCGCGCCTTATTACACTCACCACATCTTGCCCTGTACTGTCATACTGGAAAGTCTTGACCGTTGACTTGTGCTGTCTGGTTCTGCCTTTCTCAACCAGTATGCTGCAAGGGTGGTGGTCGCTGTCGTGGTACCCTAGGACACCCCATCTACACACTGTAGTGAGTGAAGGAGAAACCAGTGCCAGGTCAATAGCACTGTCCTCATCACCTGGGCGGATTGCTGTCCTGGTGACACAGCCACTGTTGATACAAACCAGGTCAATGGTTTCAAGTGCAGTCTCGAGCTCCTCCCCCTGTGTGTTGGAAGAAATGTTCCCCCATGATCTGCCTTTAGCGTTGAAGTCGCCACAGAAAATAACATTTCTCTCGTGACCTAATATGCCACTTAAGAACTGCCACTTCTGGGCGTCCATACTCGCGTTGCGGGCATAAACATTAACCAACACGAATGGTATACTGGAATGAACTCTAAACGCCTGTATTTGTATTACTTATAATCAAGGTTACTGTAACAAGCTACGTGGAGGGTCCCAAATAGCCCTATCACAATATTTCAAAATTATTCTCTTTATAGCCCTGGCTGGGATCGGTCTTTACCTGCCAACCCTCCTCCGTTTTCCCCGGACTCACTGTCACTCTTTCTTTCGACCTAAGGACCTATTTCCTGCAATGTTCTTCTGGCTGATCCATATATATAACACAGTGATCGTTGGAATAAACTAAAACTTGATTTATTAAATCAATAAAGGACAGCACAGGAAAACATCAAGGCAGTTAACACAGATAGTTCTAAACAGACACAACACTGATAAAGTTCAGGCACAGAGCCTCAGGTAGCCAGATTCACAGACCCAGCTTCATACACTGTCCGATCCGTCCACACACATCTCACCCCGTGTGCAAGAATCTCCTTCCTTCCAGGTAATTGGTTGTACGTACAACAGCCTTCTGTAGAAGAAAACTTCCAAATTTCCATGGACCACAGTCTTTTTAGTAAACAAATGTTCTAGGGAAGTGCCATGTAATCACCTGTCATAATGTCAGGTAGGAAATAATGTCCTGGAGAATTGTTCTCATATAATAATGGGTGTGTCTGAGTGATTGGCGGGGTCCAGCCAATAATACAAAAGGACTCAATCCAAACGTATCGAGATGACTGGTGATGTGTCAGTACAGCTGATGGTCATTCTTTCAAGGTCAGCAGTGGCTCTATCTTGTAGAGATCATATTCTTAAAACAGGCATGGCCCAAACCTTGCCATGGCATAGTCATAACCTGCTTTCTGCGTAGAGGCCCTGTCGAGACCTTCAGCTCTGTTCATACTTTCCAAAGAAGAAGGACCCCTGGAAAGAACAAACCCTTCGAGTGAGGGATCAAGCTGACTCAAGCACCACACAATCCTGAAGACCAATAGGGTCTCAGTTAATATATTTGACATATAGGATCTTGACCCAATTCAGTATATACCATACCCGAATGAATGGGCTGACCTGTCAGGTAGCCCCTGGATTGGCTACGTCCGGGCTTGAGTCGACCTCCAGCTGGTTGATGTCGGGTTGTCCACCCTAGGAAACGTTTTGTCTACAAGACACACATTCCACACTCATACCAAGCCTTTATTATTATTGGGCACATTCATTTCCATGCTTTCCTCTCACTTGCAAACCATGCCTTTCTCGCAACCAAGATCTTGTGGTGTGGTGCGCCTAGTAAATCTGTGTGTTTTCCTCCCCGTTAAGTGGGGTTATATGGCACACCGTGTAGTTCCCCATTCAAAGAAGATACTAACCCTCCCGGCCGCCGCTCTCGACTGAGCTGTCGCCCCAATGTACCGGCATTGCCCTGCAAGCCATAGTGTAGATAAGTTCAGGTTCTCTCAGTGAGATAGAGGAGTCCATTATCCTCCCGACATCATCCTATCGAGTGACAGACGAAAGAGATAGTCCTGTGGCTAGCATCCCCTGGCTCAAGAAGATAGATTATAGATTGGTGGACCCCATCCCCGTAGCTATCTAATGTGCCTATATTTAAAAGCGAGATGCTACTTAGTAACGGTAAGCCGTAGGAATCAAGATATCACTCGCCTATCAGCTGCCAAGAACAAGCGATATCATTTAGTAACTACTTATTCTTCAGATGTGTTCCCTTGCCATGCCAAGATCAAGACGCGTAGCCAGATCGGCTAACGGTCACCCCCTCCCAACATGGCAAGACTGCTGTTTTGCCATATCCTCTCCGTCGTTAAGACAATAGATATTTATAGGCCAAGCTTTGCCTGGACCAACGAAAACCCAAGTTTACCTTTACACCACTTCAGTAGTATGTGGCATCTCTGTCGTAATCTTTAACTCACTAGACATGCTGCAACTATCAAACGGTAGGTGTTGGCACGGCCATCAATTGCCCAGCAGCTGCACCAGTGCACATTTGACGCAAGGCGTTCCATCGGGACTACCCGAAAGGAAAGACAAATATATACTCGCTCCATGTAAAGATTGTGGTATGAAGATAACCCAAAGAACCATCTTTCATGGAGATTTGAGCAAACAAGAGAACTGAGAGTTTCCGAAAGCCGTTTCCCCCTGTTTACCAAAATAAAAGAATGCATAAGGACATGGGCCACTGGCGTTTCGCTACAGTTACGAAGATGGTAAAGGTGACACTGGATTAATACCTGTATGATGTTGATGTTTACAACTCAAATGCTGAGTTTGTTGATTATGTTAATGCTGGTCTAAATGATGAATATGATGATGACAAAGATGATAATGCAAATATTGAGTTTGTGGATTATGTTAATGGTGGTTATTGCAATAATGATGATGATGGCAGAGGTAATTATAACTCAGATATTGAGTTTGTGGATTATGTTAATCGCTTTGTGAATGATGTTAATGATGATGATGGAAGAGATGACTATGGCTCAAATATTGAATTTGTGGATTCTGTTAATGGTGGTTTGAAGGATGTTGACTATAATGATGATGGCAGAGATGAATTAAATTTTGAATTTGTGGATTATGTTAATAGTGATTTGAATGGTGGTGATGATTACAACTCAAATATTGAATTTGTGGATTATCTTAATTGTGGCTTGAATGGAGTTGATGGTGATAGCAGAGATGATTACGACTCAAATATTGAGTTTGTGGATTCTGTGAATGGGGATGATGATAATTATGATTACAACTCAAAAATTGAATTTGTAGATTGTGTTAATGGTGATCTGAATGATGATTGTGATGATTACAACTCAAATATAAAATTTATGGATTATGTTAATGCTGGTCTTGATGATGGTTTTGATGAATGCACTTCTAATGAAGATTCTGATTGCTGATTACTGGGGGGGGTGGGCTGAGTGGTCTTGAGGTATGGTGTCCGCCTCGAGTGCTGGAGGTCCCAGGTTCAAGCCCCGGTGAGGGCTGGGATTTTTTCACATGGACTTCTAGTAACAAAATTTCCCCTGGTCTCTGGGTAGTGAGATTGGACGCCTGTGTGTATGGTTGCACACGTAAAAAATCCCTTGACAGCTGGAAATCGAAAAAGAGTAGCCTAACGGCGCTGCATGGGCAAAATTTTGACTTAAACATCTACCCAAAGTATTTCAGGGTCCTCGCCAGTGCTACAGAGTTCGTGCACTGAGCTGAGATTCTCCGGACTCGGGCTTGAGTTAGGAGTAGAACGAAGCACTTGTGAATTACACCCGTGTGTTGTGATGTTCATCCGTCGACTAATCTAATCTAATTTTGATTACTACTAGCAAATACACAATAATGTTACCAATAGCATTTATGCATACTCTTTGTAGTGCTTCCAGTCTGTGACAGAGCTTCATGTTTAATACAAGGCGCATCTCATAAGTCTTTAGCCTGACCATGAAGGAGTAGGCGGAGAAAATTGAAATTTGGCACATGTATAGCTCATTCAATTTGTAATGGACATATGAATTATGAATTTCCCTCCTCAACTGGTTTTCCTGATATGGTACAAGGCACAACACACCCTATTTACCAGATCTGCACATCCAACGGTTTGTCAGAACAATGGAGAAATCAGACGCCAGGACTGTGATAAAATTCTTGATGTTACAGGGAAAAACATCTACAGAAATACACAGGGAGATGGAGCTAGTGTTTGAGGAAGTCTGTCCTTCATATGCTTCTGTAAAAAAATTGGTGTTTGCAGTTTAAGTGTGGCAGTTCCCAAGTTGCTGATCTGCCAAGATCAGGACGACCGACCTCAGAGTGCAATGATGCAAATGCTGCAAAAGTGAAGAAAATCATAGACCAGGATAGGAAAATGACAATTGCAGAGATATCATGTTCAGCAAAACTGAGTAAGAGTACAGTTTTTAGAATTTTACACAACAGACTGAACATGAGAAAAGTGTGTGCCCGCTGGATCCCACGCCTGCTGACATGTAAAAGAAACAAGCACGGGTTGATTGCTGTGGCCATTTGGATTCACCATTATGACCCAGAATCCAAAATTGCCAGCATGCAGTGGAAAACCCCGGGCTCGTCAAGCCAAGAGCACAAAAATCTGCAAGAAAAGTGATGCTGATTGTTTTCTTCGGATATCAAAGTTGTCATATTGAAAGATTAAATGCTTCATGGCAACACGATTAATGGGCAGTACTTTGTAGATCTCCTTATCATACTAAGAAAGGCTGTGACCAGAAAACAAGGGGTAGCACGTACACAAATTCTGCCTTTGGTTCAAGACAGCGCGCCATCCCATTAAGCACGGTTTGTGCTGCAAACTGCCAATGATTTGAATATTGAAATTCTTCCACACCCATCATATTCTACAGATTAGGCTCCATCAGACTTTTCTTTTTCCAAATCTTAAAAAACAGCTGAAAGGAAATCGTTTTGACAGTGATAAGATATCATACTGGCTAGTGATAACTGGTTTAGTTCGAAAAATAGGTTGTTTTATTCTGAAGGTCTTTTCAAGGTCTCGCAGAGATGGCAGAAATGCATAAATTCAGGTGGTGGCTACATTGAGAAGGAATAAGCACTGTGCCAAATTTCAATTTTCTCCGCCTACTCCTTCATGGTCAGGCTAAAGACTTATGAGAAGCTCCTTGTAACTCACCAGTGCACACACAGACATAAGCCAAAGAAACAAAAACAATCCTATCTCATTGTCACATTCTCTCTATTTAGTCTTTAAATTATTAAAATTAACTAACAAATTTATCACCTCTGCCCTCTGGGTTTTTTCTTTCTTTGCTACATTAGGTTGTAAATTAATTAAGATTGGGTTAATAAATTAACTGACTGCTTTCGGTGGATTCATGCATTAATTGACTGCTTGCATTGGTTCTGGAGCTGTGGTAGAGAAGTGGCTGGCATGCTTGCCTGCTGGCCCGGTAGTCATTGGTTTGAATTCACGTCGAGACAGATTTTAAAACTGACCTGGGCTCCAGGTGGACCCAGTCTAACATGGCTAGCAGGAAATGTCCAGTGTGATGTTGACCACATCAGCCCTCCAGTGCTGACTAGTCTGTACTAATGTCCAGTGTGATGTTGACCACATCAGCCTCCAGTGCTGACTAGTCTGTACTAATGTCCCAGTGTGATGTTGATCACATCAGCCCTCAGTGATGACTAGTCTGTACTAATGTCCAGTGTGATGTTGACCACATCAGCCCTCTAGTGCGACTAGTCTGTAACTAAGTCCAGTGTGACTGTTGACCACATTAGCCTCCAGTGCGACTAGTCTGTACTAAGTCCAGTGTGATGTTGACCACATCAGCCCTCTAGTGCCGACTAGTTTTACAAATGTCCAGTGAAATGTTGACCACATCAGCCCTCTAGTGCTGACTAGTTTTACTAATGCCGTGTGATGTCTGAAATAATGTCCAGTGTGATGTTGACCACATCAGCCCTCCAGTGCTGACTAGTCTGTACTAATGTCCAGTGTGATGTTGACCACATCAGCCCTCCAGTGCTGACTAGTCTGTACTAATGTCCAGTGTGATGTTGACCACATCAGCCCTCTAGTGCCGACTAGTCTGTACTAATGTCCAGTGTGATGTCTGTACTAATGTCCAGTGTGATGTTGACCACATCAGCCCTCTAGTGCCGACTAGTCTGTACTAATGTCCAGTGTGATGTCTGTACTAATGTCCAGTGTGTTGTTGACCACATCAGCCCTCTAGTGCCGACTAGTCTGTACTAATGTCCAGTGTGATGTTGACCACTTCAGCCCTCTAGTGCCGACTAGTCTGTACTAATGTCGAGTGTAATGTTGACCACATCAGCCCTCTAGTGCCGACTAGTCTGTACTAATGTCCAGTGTGATGTTGACCACATCAGCCCTCTAGTGCCGACTAGTCTGTACTAATGTCCAGTGTGATGTTGACCACATCAGCCCTCCAGTGCTGACTAGTCTGTACTAATGTCCAGTGTGATGTTGACCAAATCAGCCCTCTAGTGCCGACTAGTCTGTACTAATGTCCAGTGTGATGTCTGTACTAATGTCCAGTGTGATGTTGACCACATCAGCCCTCTAGTGCCAACTAGTCTGTACTAATGTCCAGTGTGATGTCTGTACTAATGTCCAGTGTGATGTTGACCACATCAGCCCTCCAGTGCTGACTAGTCTGTACTAATGTCCAGTGTGATGTTGACCACATCAGACCTCCAGTGCTGACTAGTCTGTACTAATGTCCAGTGTGATGTTGACCACATCAGCCCTACAGTGCCGACTAGTCTGTACTAATGTCCAGTGTGATGTTGACCACATCAGCCCTCTAGTGCCAACTAGTCTGTACTAATGTCCTGTGTAATGTTGACCACATCAGCCCTCTAGTGCCGACTAGTCTGTACTAATGTCCAGTGTAATGTTGACCACATCAGCCCTCTAGTGCCGACTAGTCTGTACTAATGTCCAATGTGATGTCTGTACTAATGTCCAGTGTGATGTTGACCACATCAGCCCTCTAGTGCCGACTAGTCTGTACTAATGTCCAGTGTGATGTCTGTACTAATGTCCAGTGTGATGTTGACCACATCAGCCCTCTAGTGCCGACTAGTCTGTACTAATGTCCAGTGTGATGTTGACCACATCAGCCCTCCAGTGCTGACTAGTCTGTACTAATGTCCAGTGTGATGTTGATCACATCAGCCCTCCAGTGCCGACTAGTCTGTACTAATGTCCAGTGTGATGTCTGTACTAATGTCCAGTGTGATGTTGACCACATCAGCCCTCTAGTGCCGGACTAGTCTGTTCTAATGTCCAGTGTGATGTCTGTACTAATGTTCAGTGTGATGTTGACCACATTAGCCCTCTAGTGCCGACTAGTCTGTACTAATGTCCAGTGTGATGTTGACCACATCAGCCCTCTAGTGCCGACTAGTCTGTACTAATGTCCAGTGTGATGTTGATCACATCAGCCCTCCAGTGCCGACTAGTCTGTACTAATGTCCAGTGTGATGTTGACCACATCAGCCCTCTAGTGCCAACTAGTCTGTACTAATGTCCAGTGTGGACGTTGACCACATCAGCCCTCTAGTGCCGACTAGTCTGTACTAAGTCCAGTGTGATGTCTGTACTAATGTCCAGTGTAATGTTGACCACATCAGCCCTCTAGTGCCGACTAGTCTGTACTAATGTCCAGTGTGATGTCTGTACTAATGTCCAGTGTGATGTATGTACTAATGTCCAGTGTGATGTTGACCACATCAGCCCTCAAGTGCTGACTAGTCTGTGTTGTTTGTCCATCAAGAATGATGATGACCATTCATTTCATCCAGTGGGGTTGAAGGTGTGGAGCTGTGGGTTCTAAGATGGCTGATAAGGCCTATTTTGGCTCGAAATGTTCTTTGACAATGTGGGCAAAGAATGCTTGACGTCTCTAGAGGAGGATTTCCTGCAGTGGTTTTTCTGTCCTGCCTTTCTTCACAGCTCTTGCAGTCCTGTTGCCTCACATATGACTGCACCTTGCGCAATGATGCACGCCACGAATTTCGGTCTCTGGCTGCAGCCTCCCAGGTGTCATGACGAATTCCAAAAGCATTCAGTGAAATTTTCAGAGTGTCTTTAAAACGTTTCCTCTGGCCACCTTGGGAGCGTTTACCACAACGCAGTTCACTGTAGAAAATTCGTTTAGGGAGCCTGTGATCTGGCATGCGAGTCAAGTGACCAGCCCAGCGAATCTGATTCTTCATCAGTAGAGTGTGGATACTGGGCATGGATGCTCTTTCTAGGACTTCAGTGTCTGGAATCTTGTCTTGCCATTTAATCTTCAGTAGCTTCCCTAGGCAGACTGTGTGGAAGTGGTTTAATTTCCTAGCGTGTCGCTGATAAACAGTCCAGGTTTCACAAGCATATAGCAGTGTGGATAATACAACTGCTTTGTAGACTTTTAGCTTTGTTTGCAGGCTTATTCCAGTTCTGTCCCATACATTCTTGTACAGTCTGCCAAAGGCTGCACTGGCCTTGGAGATTCTTGCATTCACTTCGTCATCGATTGTGGCAGCTTGTGACACGGTGCTGCCAAGATAGGTGAATTTGTCCACAACACTTAGTCTATGATCATTCACTTTGATATTCGGCACAGTGTGATTATTCCCTGGAGCTGGCTGGTACATAACTCAGTCTTCTCCAAGTTGATATTGAGCCCAAAGTTGGCACAGGCATGTGAGAAAGCTGAAACATTATGTTGCATGTCCGCCTCTGAGTTGGCGTATAGAGCGCAATCATCAGCAAACAGGAGCTCTCTGACGGTGCCGCTGTCAATTTTGGTTTTAGCTTTCAGCCTTCTGAGATTGAATAACTTTCCATCCATACGGTAGTTGATGTCTATTCCAATGTCGTCGTTCTCGAAGGCATTCATCAACATGGCTGAAAACATGAGGCTGAACAGTGTTGATGCCAGGACACATCCTTGCTTCACTCCATTGGTGACAGGAACGGGTTCAGACAGTTCACCATTTTCCTGTACTCTTGCCTGCATGCAGTCATGAAATAGCCGCACTATTTGGACAAACTTTCGTGGACAGCCATATTTTGCCATAATCTTCCACAGTCCTTCTCTGCTGACCGTATCAAAAGCCTTGGTAAGGTCAATGAAAGTGGAGAACATTTCGCAGTTCTGTTCCTGACATTTCTCTTGCAGCTGCCTTGCAGCGAAAATCATGTCAACAGTTCCACGTTCTTTTCTGAAGCCACATTGACTCTCAGGAAGAAGACCTTGATCGAGATGAGCTGTGAGGCGATTGAGAAGAATTCTGGCGAGTATCTTCCCTGCAATTGAAAGCAAGGAGATGCCTCGGTGGTTGTCACAGGATTGGCGGTTTCCTTTACGTTTGTAAAGGTGGACTATTGACGCGTCCTTAAAATCTTGTGGCATGGTCTCGTTCATCCATATGTTTGTGAAGACTTGGTGAAGCTGCTCTATTATGACCGGCCCACCTGCCTTGTATATCTCTGCTGGGATGGAGTCAGGACCAGGTGCCTTGCCGCTGGAGAGTTACTAGTCTGTACTAATGTCCAGTGTGATGTCTGTACTAATGTCCAGTGTGATGTTGACCACATCAGCCCTCCAGTGCCGACTAGTCTGTACTAATGTCCAGTGTGATGTTGACCACTTCAGCCCTCTAGTGACGACTAGTCTGTACTAATGTCCAGTGTGATGTTGACCACATCAGCCCTCCAGTGCCGACTAGTCTGTACTAATGTCCAGTGTGATGTTGACCACATCAGCCCTCCAGTGCTGACTAGTCTGTACTAATGTCCAGTGTGATGTTGATCACATCAGCCCTAAAGTGCCGACTAGTCTGTACTAATGTCCAGTGTGATGTTGATCACATCAGCCCTCCAGTGCCGACTAGTCTGTACTAATGTCCAGTGTAATGTTGACCACATCAGCCCTCTAGTGCCGACTAGTCTGTACTAATGTCCAGTGTAATGTTGACCACATCAGCCCTCTAGTGCTGACTAGTCTGTACTAATGTCCAGTGTGATGTCTGTACTAATGTCCAGTGTGATGTTGACCACATCAGCCCTCTAGTGCCGACTAGTCTATACTAATGTCCAGTGTGATGTCTGTACTAATGTCCAGTGTGATGTTGACCACATCAGCCCTCTAGTGCCGACTAGTCTGTACTAATGTCCAGTGTGATGTCTGTACTAATGTCCAGTGTGATGTTGACCACTTCAGCCCTCTAGTGCCGACTAGTCTGTACTAATGTCCAGTGTGATGTTGACCACATCAGCCCTCCAGTGTTGACTAGTCTGTACTAATGTCCAGTGTAATGTTGACCACATCAGCCCTCTAGTGCCGACTAGTCTGTACTAATGTCCAGTGTAATGTTGACCACATCAGCCCTCTAGTGCTGACTAGTCTGTACTAATGTCCAGTGTGATGTCTGTACTAATGTCCAGTGTGATGTTGACCACATCAGCCCTCCAGTGCTGACTAGTCTGTACTAATGTCCAGTGTGATGTTGACCACATCAGCCCTCCAGTGCTGACTAGTCTGTACTAATGTCCAGTGTGATGTTGACCACATCAGCCCTCTAGTGCCGACTAGTCTGTACTAATGTCCAGTGTGATGTCTGTACTAATGTCCAGTGTGATGTTGACCACATCAGCCCTCTAGTGCCAACTAGTCTGTACTAATGTCCAGTGTGATGTTGACCACATCAGCCCTCTAGTGCCAACTAGTCTGTACTAATGTCCAGTGTGATGTCTGTACTAATGTCCAGTGTGATGTTGACCACATCAGCCCTCTAGTGCCAACTAGTCTGTACTAATGTCCAGTGTGATGTCTGTACTAATGTCCAGTGTGATGTTGACCACATCAGCCCTCAAGTGCTGACTAGTCTGTACTAATGTCCAGTGTGATGTTGACCACATCAGCCCTACAGTGCCGACTAGTCTGTACTAATGTCCAGTGTGATGTTGACCACATCAGCCCTCCAGTGCTGACTAGTCTGTACTAATGTCCAGTGTGATGTTGACCACATCAGCACTCCAGTGCTGACTAGTCTGTACTAATGTCCAGTGTGATGTTGACCTCATCAGCCCTCTAGTGCCGACTAGTCTGTACTAATGTCCAGTGTGATGTTGACCACATCAGCCCTCCAGTGCTGACTAGTCTGTACTAATGTCCAGAGTGATGTTGATCACATCAGCCCTCTAGTGCCGACTAGTCTGTACTAATGTCCAGTGTGATGTCTGTACTAATGTCCAGTGTGATGTTGACCACATCAGCCCTCTAGTGCCGACTAGTCTGTTCTAATGTCCAGTGTGATGTCTGTACTAATGTTCAGTGTGATGTTGACCACATCAGCCCTCTAGTGCCGACTAGTCTGTATTAATGTCCAGTGTGATGTTGACCACATCAGCCCTCTAGTGCCGACTAGTCTGTACTAATGTCCAGTGTGTCCAGTGTGATGTTGATCACATCAGCCCTCCAGTGCCGACTAGTCTGTACTAATGTCCAATGTGATGTTGACCACATCAGCCCTCTAGTGCCAACTAGTCTGTACTAATGTCCAGTGTGACGTTGACCACATCAGCCCTCTAGTGCCGACTAGTCTGTACTAATGTCCAGTGTGATGTCTGTACTAATGTCCAGTGTAATGTTGACCACATCAGCCCTCTAGTGCCGACAAAAGTCTGTACTAATGTCCTTTGTGTGATGTCTGTACTAATGTCCATTTGTGATGTCTGTACAAAAGTCCATTTGTGATGTTGACCACATCACCCTAAAGTGCTGACAAGTCTGTACTAATGTCCAGGTGAGTCTGTACTAATGTCCATTTGTGATGTTGACCACATCCCCCCAGTCCCGACTAGTCTGTAATAATGTCCAGTTGAATGTTGACCACATAAAGCCCCCAGTGCCGACTACTGTACTAATGTCCAGTGTGATGTTGCCCAAACATCAGCCCCCCCGTGCCGACTAGTCTGTACTAAGCCCAGTATGATGTTAAACCCTTCAAACCCCCTCTGTGCGACTAGTCTGTACAAAATTCCAGTGTGATGTTGACCCATCAGCCCTCCAGTGCCGACTTTTGTGTAATGTCCGGGTTGATGTTGACCACATCAGCCCTCCAGTGCTGACTAGTCTGTTTTAATGTCCAGTGTGATGTTGATCCCCATCACCCCTCAAGTCCCCGACTAGTCTTTTACTAATTCCATTGTGATTTTTGATCACATCGCCCTCCAGTGCCACAAAGCCCTGTACTTGTCCATTTGTGATGTTCACCCCACCACCCCTTTCTATTGCCGACTAGTCTGTACTAATGCCCCAGTGTGATGTTTACCACATCAGCCCTCTATTTCCGACTATTTCTTTACTAATGTCCAGTGGGGGATGTCTGTACAATGTCCAGTGTGATGTTGACCACATCCCCTCTAGTGCCGACTAGCCCTGTACTAATGTCCAGGGGTGATGTCTGTACTAATGTCCAGTTTTGGATGTTAAACCAC
Source organism: Cepaea nemoralis (assembly GCA_014155875.1). Taxonomy (NCBI): domain Eukaryota; kingdom Metazoa; phylum Mollusca; class Gastropoda; order Stylommatophora; family Helicidae; genus Cepaea; species Cepaea nemoralis. The sequence goes on from JACEFZ010028189.1 coordinate 509,946, forward strand.
ATCGGGCCCTCTAGTGCCGACTAGTCTGTACTAATGTCCTTGTGATTCTGTAAATTGTCCAGTGTGATGTTGACCACATCAGCTCTCTAGTGCCGACTAGTTTTGTCCAATGTCCATGTGATTTTAAACCACATCAGCCCTCTAGTGCTAAATAGTCTGTACTAATGCCCCCGTTTTCCATGTGATGTTGATCCCCTCAGTCCTCCAGTCCCGACATTTGTATTAATGTCCAGTGTGATGTTGACCACATCAGCCCTCTAGTGCCGACTAGCCCTGTACTAAAGGGTCCAGGTGATGTCTGTACAAAATGTCCATTTTGTAAGGGTTAAACCACATCAGCCCTCTGTGCCGACAAAGTCTGTCCCAATGTCCGGGGAAAAGTTGACCACATCAGCCCTCTAGGCCAAATAGTCTTTTACTAATGTCCAGTGTGATGTCTGTATTTAATTTTCCGTGTAATGTTGACCACATCAGCCCTCTAGTGCCGACTAGTCTTTTACTAATGTCCAGGGTGACGTTGACCACATCAGCCCTCTAGTGCCGAAATCTGTACTAATGTCCAGTGTGATATCTGTACTAATTCCAGTGTAATGTTGACCACATCAGCTCTCTAGTGCCGACTATTCTGAAACTAATGTCCAGTGTGACATTGACCACATCAGCCCTCCATGCTGATTTGTCTTTATTAATGTCCGTGGATGTTGATCACATCAGCCCTCAAGTGCCAAATAGTCTGTACTAATGTCCAGTGTGATTTTGATACATCAGCCCCCCAGTGCCGACTAGTCTGTACTAATGTCCAGTGTGATTTCCTGTACTAATTTTCCAGTGTGATGTTCACCATTCAGCCCTCTAGTGCCGACTAGTCGGGTACTAATGTCCATTTGTGATGTTGACCACATAAACCCTCCAGTGCTGACTAGTCTGTACTAATGTCCATGTAATGTTGACCACATCACCCTCTATTTCCCGACTAGTCTGTATAATGTCCAGTGTAAGGGTTAAACCACATCACCCCTCTAGTGCTGACTAGTCTGTACTAAGTCCAGTGTGTTGTCTGTACTAATGTCCAGTGTAATGTTGACCACATCAGCCCTCTAGTGCCGACTAGTCTGTACTAATGTCCAGTGTGATGTCTGTACTAATGTCCAGTGTGATGTTGACCACATCAGCCCTCTAGTGCCGACTAGTCTGTACTAATGTCCAGTGTGATGTCTGTCCTAATGTCCAGTGTGATGTTGACCACATCAGCCCTCAAGTGCCGACTAGTCTGTACTAATTTCCAGTGTGATGTCTGTACTAATGTCCAGTGTGATGTTGACCACATCAGCCCTCCAGTGCCGACTAGTCTGTACTAATGTCCAGTATGATGTTGACCACATCAGCCCTCCAGTGCCGACTAGTCTGTACTAATGTCCAATGTGATGTTGACCACTTCAGCCCTCCAGTGCCGACTAGTCTGTACTAATGTCCAATGTGATGTTGACCACTTCAGCCCTCTAGTGCCGACTAGTCTGTACTAATGTCCAGTGTGATGTTGACCACATCAGCCCTCCAGTGCCGACTAGTCTGTACTAATGTCCAATGTGATGTTGACCACTTCAGCCCTCTAGTGCCGACTAGTCTGTACTAATGTCCAGTGTGATGTTGACCACATCAGCCGCCCTCTAGTGCCGACTAGTCTGTACTAATGTGAGGCTTTGTCCAATACACCTAGAGTTGTGTGGAAAAGTTGCTTTACTTATTTTTATAGTGCAATTAAAATTGTATTGATTGCTACAATTAGTTTATAAAATAATTGACTGTTATAGTGAATTATTCAATTAATTTTCTGCTATAGTGATTCTTAAAATGACTGCTGTAGTGGTTCTCAAATTAATTGGCTGCTATTGTGAATTCTTAAATTAATTGACTGCTATAGTGATTCCTAAATCAATTTACGGCTATAGTGAATTTTTAAATTAATATACCGCTGTAGTCATCTTATCATGTTCCTCTTGTACCTTGCGGTGTCGAGGTGAAGTATAAACAGCGGGAGAGTGCCAGCTTATGGACTTCATGTATTGATATTCCCATGGACTCTGTTATTCCCTGTGTCCATCGTTTACATGGTCGGCCTCTTCCTCTGCTTCCCTCTGGTCTGTACATCATTGCTTGTTGTGGTATACTGTTAGTTGGTAACCTACTTGCATGGCTAAACCATTTGACTTGCTGCCTTCTAATAAAATCTAGTGCCGCTATAACCCCCACTTTAGTCCTGATTTCTTCATTTCTGATCTTATCTCTTCTTGAAACATTGAGTATTCTTCTCAGGAATCTCATTTCTGTTGTGATTTTTCTTTTCTCTTTTTCTGTCATTGTCCAGATTTGGCATTGGTACCATAGAGTTGGTAGGAAGATTGTGTTGTAAAGTGCTTTCTTAGTAGTTATTGATACATGTTCGTTCTTTAGTATTGGTGCAATTTGTCAAATGAGTTGGTTTGCCTTGTTGCATCTATTTTTGATCTCGTCTTCTGGTTTGCCATTTAATATTATACTTTCTAGGTACTTGAAACGCTTTACTTGTTTCAAGGGATATGTTCATTGCTATAGTGAATTCTTAAATTAATTTATTGCTATAGTGAATTCTTAAATTAATTTTCTGCTATAGTGAATTCTTAAATTAATTTACTGCTATATTGATTTTTTAAATTACGAGGGCGAGTCAATAGGTAAGTCACATAGTTCTGTGGGATGGCAGGTAAATCTAGTTGGTGTCTTCTACAGGTGTCATTAGGTGACAGCAACATCAAACTTTATATTTCCATTCATCAGGTTGTGCTAGGTGTCTCATGCGCATGCGTAGCGCATAAACAAAATGGTGACTGTACTTACAGAGTGTACAAGCAAAAAGCAAGATGCTGTTGTGCGTTTTCTGTGAGCAAATGGACTGCTTGCAAAAGACATTCATAAGGAAATGCTTCCTATTTATGCTGACAAATGTTTGTCCTGTAAAGTGGTGCATAGCTTGGTAGAAAAATTTTCTCAAGGACGCTCTAAAATTGTTGATGAAAACCGATCTGGTCTTCTTGTTGAGATTGCAACAGAAGCATCCGTGCAGCGGGTGGAGGAGATGATTAGAGGTGACAGGCGAGTAACGATAGACTCTGTAGCATCTGCAACAAGGTGTTCACATGGTTCAGCATACAGCATATTGCATGATCGACTGAAATTTAAGAAAGTTTGCTCAAGGCACCCAAACAATTGAAGGTGGAACACAACATCGCCTGACCTGTCCTTGCATCATCTCTGGCGATACGAAGATGAAGGAGAAGACATGCTGAATATGATTGATACTGGGGGAGAATCATGGATGCATCACTACCAGCCCGAATCAAAGCGTGCTTCAATGCAATGGAAACATCCTTCTTCACCTTGAGTCCAAAAATTCAAGGTTATGCCATCAGCAGGGAAGGTTATGCTGACAGTGTTCTGGGATTGTCAAGGAGCGCTTTTAACCAATTTCAAGACGAAAGGTGACAATGTGAATTCTGAATCATACTGTGAAGTTCTATCGATGCTTCATGATACAATTCGAAGAAAACGTCCAGGACTGCTGACTAGAGAAGTGTTGCTTCTTCATGACAATGCCAGACCACATACGGCTCCATTAACTCAAGAGAAAATTAACCAATTAAGGTGGGAAGTTCTGGAACATCCACTTTACAGCCTCGACTTAGCCCCTAGCGATTTCCACCTTTTTGGTCCACTAAAAACCCACCTTGGTTGTAGACATTTCGCGAATGACGCCGAAGTTGAATGAGAAGTGAAAACGTGGTTTAGAAAACAGAGCACGCAGATTTATGCAGCCGGTTTGGGAGGACTGATAACACGATGGGATAGGTGCATCAATGTTGGTGGAAATTATGTTGAGAAATAAAGGGACAATGTATGTATAAAAATAAACTGGTTTCAAGTTGTTATCATACTTAGTTATTTTACTATAGCCATATGTGACTTACTTATTGACTTCCCCACATAATTGACTGCTGTAGTGAATTCTTACATTAATTTACTGCTTTAGTGGATACGGTACTTATAATAATTGGCCGCTGTAGTGAGTTCATAAATTAATCGACTGCTACAGTAAGTTCTGGTCTAGATGGTATCCAAGTTGAAACTATTAAATCAAAGATAGACGCTTGTAATGAACTGCTGCACAGATGATTTGGTAAGTTCTGGAAGACCAAAGAAACAACAGCAGACTAGAGAGATTGGTGAAGTTGCCTAAGAAAGGGGCCAGAGGGGTGTAAAAATTATAGAGGAACAAATGATATTGTCAGTGCCTGGGGAAAATATTCAGCAGGATCATTCTGGAGAAATTAAGAGATGCCATTGATGAGCAGAGGTTCCGGGGGTACTAAAAAAATGGTAATGAAAAGAGAGTTGAAAGAAATAAACAATAGGCAAGTTAAATAATTTGGCCATGTTAAAAGACTTAGCACTCTTATAAAAACCATACTGGAGGGCAAGGTTGAGGGCAAGCGAGCAAGGGGTAGACAGTGATACAAGTGGGAAGATAACACCAAAAAAGAGATAGATCAACAGCAATCTGACAGAATGTACAGTCAGAAAGTGTTGGAGATCTACTGCAGCCAACCTCGATTGTGGAGATGGCACCTGATTGATTGATTGACAAACAACTAAGGGATGAACAGGCAGGCCTCCGACCAAACATATTCTGCACTGACTGCACATTACATGTAATAATAGAACAAAGTATTGAGCTGCATGTGCCACTTGATATTGGATTTGTGGATTATTGTTAGGGAATCCCTTTGGAGGCTGATGAGGCACTATGGGATCCCACATGAACATAATCAGGGCAACATATGAAGATATGAAATATTGAGTTCTTCATGAGGGAAAACTGACATAGATTTGAAATAAAAATAGAAGTAAGATAGGGATGCCTTTTGTCACCTTTATTATTCTGACTGACTATAGACTGGGTTATCAAGACAAAAATAACTACCGTCAGAAATGGAATTCACTGGACTAAAATGAACAAAGCAGTTTGATGATGTCAACTTTGCCACTGCACTACTGTCACACACATACATAATCAGATGCAGGATAAACTAAGCACACTTTATGACAGATCACAACAATTAGTTTTAAACATTCTTTGAGGAAAGACAAATATAATGAAATTAGACCAAGCATCTAACAACCCGATCTCCCTTGGTGAAACCTCCCTGTCAGAGACAGAATTATACACCTATTTGAGAAGCAATGCAGACAAATATGAGTGAACACACAGAAATATCAAAATAAAAATTCAAAATGCAAGAGGAGGATTCATACCACTAGGAAATCTTTGAAGTTAAACTTAACACAAAATTTGTAATTTTTCACTCCAGTGTTTTTTTTTTTTGTTCCTTCACTTTTTTAAACTCGAGCATAGTAGATGGTGGGATGATTTGTGCGTGTGAGTTGGCTTTCCCTATTACCAGTGTCCACCGCCATCAGGCGAACCCACTCCGGACTTTTGATGTGCTTGTAATTTACATCCCCATGTCAAGGATGGGAAGTCAACATTTTTGTCCAACTGACTGGTGTAAGTATTGAACTTGCTACCTTTCCATCCGCACGCCAGAAGTTTAAGAGCGAACATTCTTATCCATTTGGTGATGCTGACCTCTACTGCAGTATTAACTTGGTGCTACTGTAGGGGTCAGAAACATAGACCATATATATATATATATGTAGAGAGAGAGAGAGATACCATATATAAACATAGACCACACATATATATATATATGTAGAGATAGAGAGAGATACCATATATAAACATAGACCACACATATATATATATATATATATATAGAGAGCGAGATACCATATATAAACATAGACCACACATATATATATATATAGAGAGAGAGAGAGAGACCATATATAAACATAGACCACACATATATATATATATAGAGAGAGAGAGAGAGAGAGAGACCATATATAAACATAGACCACAACTAACACAATTGCTAGCAGGTCAGCATGGTCCAGTGGGTAAGAACACGTGTTCTTAAACATCCAGTGTGCTGGTGCCGAGGTTAGGGGTTCAACCCCTACACTGGACAGTTGGACTAAAATGTTGACCTGTCGTCCTTGACTTGGGGACGTTAATTACAAGCACCTCTGAAGTTGGAGTGGGTTTGCCTGATGGCGAGGGACACTGTTAATAGGGAAAGCTAATCCACACGCAAAATTCAATCCATCACTACTGTAAATAGTGTGTATGGACTACGCTTGAGTTCAAAGCGAGCGCCAAAAACCAAACAAATGCTAATCAACTATACACATTCACTAATTGCTGCATGCTCATAATGGTGTGAATAAAATGGTATCACATATATTCTTAGATACAGAAAAGAACCAATGCATTCATACAACAAGATCTGAATATTGAAGAAGGTTGACTACTAAAGACGATAAAACAAAGAAAATGGAAATATTTTGGTCACTTGAAACGTCACAAAAGTTTGGAGAGAACAATAATGGAGTGGTATATGCTTGGGAAGAGAGGAAGAGGAAGGCCAAAGAGAAGATGGGTGCAGGATGTGGTGGATGTATCAGACGTGGAACATCTTTCAGGCTGAAGAGAAGGATATCTGATGAAGCTGCCAAAGAGAAGATGGGTGCAGGATGTGGTGGATGATCTTCAGGTGGATGTATCAGACTCGGAACATCTTTCAGACTGAAGAGAAGGATCTCTGATGAAGCTCCCAAAGAACGGCGACTGCAGGAGTGCAGCCATTTTTGTTGTTGTTTGCTTGCGCTTGAACTCGTACATAGTCCATACATGTGCAACTACTTCTAGTGCACTGATTGATGTTTGCATGTGGATTAGCTTTTACTATTACTAGTGACCATCACCATCAGGAAAATCCACTACGTCTTCAGAGGTACTTGTAATTTACGTCCCCAAGCCCAAGTCAAGTATGAGACGTCATCAGTTGAGTCCAACTGTCCAGTGTAGGTGTTGAACCCATTACCACGGCATCAGAACACTGGATGTTTAAGAACGAGCACGCTTTTCCTTTTGGTCGTGCTGACCTCAGTGCAGCAATTAAGAGCAATAATGTTATTGTCGGACCCTGGGAAAATATTCAGCAGGATCAATATACAGGGATGAAGATATGCCATTGACAAACGTTTTTTTTTTAAATTTTTATTGAGAAACAACAAAGGGATGAAAAGGCAGGCTTTTGACTAAACAGATATTGCACTGACTAGATACTAGACACATAAAAACTGAGCAAATTATTAAACTGAACTCACATCTGTACTGGATTTGTAGATTATGAAAAGGCTTTTGACAGCATTGATAGGGAATCCCCAAACTTTTCCAGTAATTAGACATATCTCTTTCATAATTAGGTGTGATTTTCCTAATGAAAATACTCAAGTACTACAAGAGACAAATGAAAATCGTAGATTGATTAGAGAAATTAGACGTAGACAGTCAACATTTTTTGGACATGTTATGAGAAGAAATGGACTGGAGAACTTAGTGACAGCTGGCAAGATCGAAGGGAACAGACCAAGAGGAAGACCGAGAGGAAAATACCTGGATGGCTTGGCCACATGGCATGGACGAGACAGGAACACTGAGCTGATCCACGACTCTGGTGATCGAGTGAAATGGCGAATCATGACCGCCCACGCTTTCCGGCATGGCACATGATTGATTGATTGATTGATTGATTTCCTAATGAGTCTTTGAAAGAAGCAACATTCAGTTAATATTGGGCTTTCAGTAGTTTTAAGGAATAAGTTAGTTGTATGTCCTTTTGCAGGACTTTGCAGTCAACCCCAGCATTTAATGGCTGTTTGTGATTTACTAGAAATGTATATGTTCATTAGTTTGCCATTGCTTTCTGAATGACAGACGCCTTATATCAACATTGAACTCAATGCAAAGCGACCTGCTTCCAAATTGCCCAAGGCTAATTGCGAACCTTTGAGGAATAAGTATCCAGTTCTTCTATGACTGAAATTATTTTATAGAAATTACAATTTAGCAAAGGTTGTTTTTTCCCTCTCCTAATTTGAATTTCACCTGCCAGTAATTCAGCAAAAATGTAATACCTTCTGCTTATACGTGGAGTAGGGGGATACCACTGGATCAGCTTCTGCTTATACGTGGAGTAAGGGCATACCACTGGATCAGCTTCTGCTTATACGTGGAGTAGGGGGATACCACTGGATCAGCTTCTGCTTATACGTGGAGTAGGGGCATACCACTGGATCAGCCGGCTCAGTGGTGAAGGGGTTACGGACGCAGTTTGTAATCCCACATACCGCGTTCGAAACACAGCTGTGATGGTTTTTTATGAAATGGTATGGGTGCCAGTCGTACAGAAAGCAATGGCAAACTACTAAACTTGCTCAGGAATCACGAACAGCCAAAAAATACAGGGGTTGACTGCTACGTCCGTAAAGGATATGCAACTTACTTAACCACTGGATTACATTTTTCCAGATCTATACTACAAAGCAGGGTTCATAATTTTTGGGCAGGTTGAACATTTTACTACAGTTGCTAGTTAAATCTACCTTATATAGGCAGAGTGATAGAAGGGCAGAATGTTAGGCGAACCTGCGTGCCCAATTCTTAACCCTTTGAAAATAAAGTTTGTTTGTTCATGAGACGTGTATATCACGCTTAATTGCCTATTTCCTACAAACTTTGCTGCATTCTGAGGTTTCCATGGCCAAGTTGTCAATATACCTTCTTTGCGCTTCAAAAGTTAGGGGATTTATTTCTGGACTGCAAACCTTTAGTTTACATGTGCAATTTTCTCAGAGGCTTTTGACAGCCAACCCTGCGGAAAGATGCTGAGTCATGTCGGAACAAACCCATTGCAATGAAATCATTCCTCTTGCTTATCTTCTTCCCCCCCCCCCCCCCTTCCCCATTTTTCTTTTGTTTTACATCTCTGAAACACCGGAAAAGATTCCTAAAAGGCAGTAGTAATGCTCAGAACTGTCTACTGAATTCCTGTCAACTATGGCTACCAATATATGACTGTAATAGCCAAATGCATGGGAGTCTTCGTGGCCAAGTGGTCAAGCCGTTTGACTCAAGGCTCCGAAGGTTGTGGGTTTGATTCCAGGCCGCGTCCTTCGGTTCACGAGTGAAATTTTTCGGAGACTCCTGTGGGTCGTCGCTAGAGCTACGGAGTTCGTGCTTTGTGCTACACTTTCAGCGCTGCGGAAAGAGACTGAGCCATATGGAATAAAACCTAGGTGCAATGAAGTCGACCCTGTCGACTTTTAAGCGACTTTTATATTATGGAATTAGATGGTATGTTATTTACAAAAGTTTATATTTGTTTCCAACTAACGTTTACTCTGTGATAATTATTGCTCCACTGCGCGCGCATGTGCATGCGGACGCACGCGCGCGCACACACATGCACGCACACACACGCGCGCGCAGACACATGCACGCACACACACGCGCGCGCAGTGTATTTATTCAGTATCATACGTTTTTGAGTGATGAATCTGTACGTGCAATAAATTTATTCAATATCACGTTTTTTGTTGTTGGTTTTTTTTTTTTTGCGCTCGCTCGCTTTGAACTCAAGCGTAGTCCATACACACTTTATAGTAGTGATGGAGTGAATTTTGCGTGTGGATTAGCTTTCCCTTTTAACAGTGTAGTGTCCTTCTGTCAGAAGTCGGGGTGCCCCACTGGCTAGATGAAAGTATTTTTCACTGGCGAGCAACCCCTAATAGTCAGAAACTGACTAGGGACAAAATCTATATGGCTGAACTATAGATTAGGCCCCTGAATATCCAACGTACAGCTCCAAGTGGCTCGTTACAAAATTAAAATGAACTGTGCTGAATATTCGCCAAGGATGGGAAGGAGAAGGTTAGCTAGAATAGATTTTTACGTCTGAATTAAAGTGTAAAGACAACTATTCCAGTACAGGTTTTTCTCCCTGACTGCTCCCTTCCTTGGTGTGTAAGTGAACCCCCACCAATGTACACACACAACACGTATGCACAATTGGAATTAAAATATAACGACAGAACTATGAGTTACAATACTACAACATTTATTTACTAATCATAACAATAGACATAGGATGATTGTCAATATGAGGATGATGAAATCATATACATATTGATATTGATGACAAACATTACGTAACTTTACTTGTTACTCGATCTATCTGGATCTGTGGTCCAGATCCCCACTCTCCAGTAGACACACACAAAAGAACAGCTTGCCGGTATTCTGACGATCTGTCCAGTCCTAGCTCTACCTAGTCATTCACTCTAGTCTTGAGATCTATAACATAGGTGCTCCTTGTGAGAGCTTGAAAGAAAGTCAAGAATGTGTTATATCAGTTCTACATCAGCGCAATCCTAATTAAAACATATCATAACACAAACATATACAATGACCAGTCTGGCCAAGTTTATCTTCCAGCTCTACTGTGCTTCACCATCCTCCTTCTCCCTACTGTCTTTAGTCTGGGACGGGCTTTTCAATTGTCTCACACGCCTGTAATGATTACATTTCTGCCGCCCCATGTCCATGTCGCTAATACAGAAATTCTGTGTCGTACAGCCGCTCCGTCCAATGTTAGTTTAGCAGCTCACAGGGTCGGTAATGGTATTATAATAATGCCTGATCATCCGGGCTTACAAGCCGTGACCAGTAGCTGTGCCAGGTTTCCATGCATTACCGTGGACGCACGCCCACAATACACTGAGAAAGTTTAGCACCATATACCCCTATACTACAATTGTGGGTAATGTCTGTACCATTACACCTCTGCTACAACATGCAATCGATGGCCTAGTGTGCCAATGCGCACACCATAATCATAACACTTCATATTGGTAGGCTTGCATATGACAAATCAATATACCAAACATCCAATACACATAAACCTATTGATTAAACTAGACATATGATACTTTAACATCATAGCATAATGCACTAGTTAGTTTATGAAATTACACCTACATACATCCAACATCCGTAAACATTATATTACTTCAAGATGGACATATAATGATACTCAATATAATAGCATCAGTCATTATTAATGAGTACTAATATTGTATAGCTACAAAATGAGATATACAACAGGTCTTAATTGAAGTTACCACACAGACCAGCTATATTTGCTGAGCTGCCCGGTTTAATCACCTGCTGTTGTAAGAATTAAATAAATAGTCAGTTGACTATATTCTGTACAACAAATGCACACACCAAAAAAGCAACTAGTCTAGTTTAGAAAGAGATGGCAAGCATCTGCTACGACACCTCAAGTATATCTAGACAAGACCTGCCTTCCATAAGTTTCTACTTCTCAGAAGAGTAGCACTTACAGCACAATGATATTGAACACAGAACTTAGAAAGAACACTCAAGTAACCTATGACAATGATAGTTCTTGCAATAACCTAGATCAGATATAGACTGAAAATCGGTCCATCCATCTAAGAAACTAAGAGACTTACTACGGGACTAGTTACTAAGAAATAATTCCTAGAAGCCAACATAATATTCATGCATATGACTACAGACATTGAGCTGGCGGCCTACCTGTTCTGAAGTCAAACTTAATCTAACATAAAACAGGCTAGGGACCCTTATTTAAGCTGAGTCAAGCAGACCGTATTATCTCCTTGGCATTCCCGTCATAAATTCTTCTTATCTCCTCCTGACAGTAATTGCAATTAACTCCAAGTCTGTCCAGTCATAAAATTCTTTCTGCATGCACACTAGCCTTCACACCTGTGGGTCTGACCATTATTAGCCCACTGAGTCTTATCAGTGATTTCACACCTTGCGCCTCTAGTCTCTACCAGATGGGGTCAGCCATCGCGGTTGGGTGATTTCCTAGCTATTCTTATCAGGTGTCATGTCAAGGGAACAATTAGGTTCTCATGGTCAACAGCCAGTTTACAACTCTGTGGGTAAACCAGGTTTTAATTACACAGTCCATGGCCCAGTTCATTGTTGATTCAGCATGTCTGGGTCAGCAGTTTCCCAAGGTGTATACTAATTATCTAGTTGCCATTTTACTTGCCATCTGCAAGCTTACGTCATGGCTAGTTGGTTTTAATTACTATTCAGTCCCTTGAGTCTGCCCTCCCGTCTGGCTGGATTGATAACAAATGGGGGTGACTGGTACTGGTGTCAAATTAACTTCCCAAATAGAAAGCCATTCCTGGTGGTTTGTTTACTTGCAGGTTTTGCAAGCTTACGTCAAGACGGTATAGCCTTGAATATAGAGAAAACAGTTTTGTTCGTCTGTTGATTCTCTACATGGCCTATCAAAAGTGAACCGAAAATTGTTCTGGGAAGTAAAGGCTGCCAATTCGTGACAGAGCTTTCCCCTTAAAAAAAAGTTTCTGCCAGAAATCTTTTGTCAAAGCACGCCGTACATCCCAGAATAATGCCTACGCACTCTCCGTTCTGTATCTGCCTAAAGGTTTCCAATATTCCTTGTGGCAGTGGGTTGTCCTGCTTCTGCATAAAGACGTTCCATTTCCATAGCCCAAAGATACTCTGGATAGATCCTTGTACCTGGTTTTCGGCCGGGATTCCATGCAATAGCTTGGTAAAATCCGGTAATTGTCAGGAGGTTGTAATTTTACCCCTCCGGGAAAGATCACAATCAACGGGATTCTTCTACGCCTCTGGACAGCAATTGTTTTACACCATTCACTCACGTGATTTACTCCTTTCAGCCGAGGATGTACCCGTAGTGAGGTCTTGCATAAGCTGGCCCCAGCAAAGCTTGTCTCCGTGATATTCCTCCATCCTTTATAGATTCTTAACAGATCTATCAATAGCTTCCTTTTGAAAGGAATAATGTTACACATCATGGTCCCATGATATAAATTCAACTGGCGCTTTCCTTCTTCAAAGTCGGGCGTAACAATCGTCCCTCCTCGGTGTCGCGGTTTCTTCCCCTGATATTCAGTTAATGGGCTGAGTTTCTCTGCATTAGAGTTTCGTGTGAAAACCGTGCTAGAAATTGGAAATTTAGTGTGCCAAGTTGTCCAGCCTTGAGAAATAACAGTTATTCACAGGCGATAAAGTGGAGTTACTTTTGAATAAAGTATCCACAAATAGCTGATCTACTCCTATCAAATCGACCTGACTGAAGGGTAGATTGAGTCCTAAGAGTGTTGATTCCAAACCACTCTTGACTTCTGTTACTTCAGGTCCCTGTTGCTGGAATTCCCTGATAACTTCAGCTATAGCGATGCTAGCAGTTTCTACCTCCATTTTATGTGAAGAGTTTTCTTTGCTAGTAACTACAGACAATGTTGTCTGCACAAAATCAGAATCCATATTCTGGCTCCTAACAATTCCCTGTGTTTCCTGAGTCTCCGAACTGGTATACTGTAAGATAACAACTGGAAATGTGTCCTGGTCTGGATGTTCCTCTCTGGTCGTGCTTTCATGGGCTAAGTCCAGTTGAGGTAAATCCTGTGGTGGGCTGTCTAAGCAATCCATCACACTAGGTAAATGATTTGAACTGAGATCTAGTGTCTTGTCCTGAGCTGCAGCCTCAAAGATCACAAGGGGTTCCGGGTCATCCTTCATCCCACTGTCAGTCAAATTTAATCCCACTTCTTCCTCGTCTGGGCTGAAGGGAATAATAAGGTCGGTTACCTCTCCATCTCCGACCTCCTTAAAAGATGTCCTCAGGTCATCTTCCTCTTGAGTTTCACCTCTTGTTGAAGTAAAATGAGATTCCTGGGAGTCTTGTACTGGCGGACCAGTTAAATTATCTGAACTGATAATTAGTGATTCTTCCCGCGTTGCAGTAATGAAATTCACCTGGGATTCCGTTTCTTCCTTCCTCCCTATTTCAGTCAGATGTAATTCCACTTCGTGATTCTGTGAACCGAAGGGAATGTGAGAATCGGCTAGGTCTCCGCCTGCGACCTCATTAAAGGTTGTCTTCAGTTCCTCTTTCTCTCGAGATTCATTTCTCGTAGCAGTCAAGTGGTTTTCCTGAAGGTCCTCTACTGTCAAACGACTATTGCCGTGGTGCAAACAGTTATCACGTTTGTGACTGTTTGAAGTGCCCTTGGCACGTTTTTTCTTCCCTCTTTTCAGTTTAGGACTGAGTCGAATGAGAACCTGTAGTTCCCGGTCCACTAACTCTGATTCTGCGGTGGGTGGCAAAGATGTCCCTTCCTTCCTGGTTGGGTGAGCATCCATATCTCCTACCTTATGTTCCGCTAGAAAGGTTAGCTTCTCCACATTGACTGTTTCCATATGCGTTTTCTCCATCTTTACTCCTTCAGTTTTGCTACGCTCTTGTGCTTCAAGGAACTCATCATTTTCTTTAAACATAATATCTTCTTCTTGGTCCCACCATTCTAACTCAGCTATGATATATGTTTCTAGTTGCTCTCCCTGTAAGCCTTCTCTTATGCCCCACCCTCTCGTGGTCTCTGAGAAATCTGCGCGCGCCTTCAGATCCTCTTCAAGATTCCGGTAAAGCAAGAACATAATTGCTAATGACTATATTCAGGTAGGCCCCTATGTATATATCAAAAATCAGATATAAGCTAGAACGACAAGAGTTAACTACTGACAGTCTACGCTATCCAATGTGTATAGTTTAGCCTCAGCAGTGAAAGACAACTGAAAATAATATTCAAGTAGTATCTGGCGACAGCAGTGAAGTAAGTGTGAGAGATATACTACACAGTAATCAACAGTAATATTTACCTAAATAAACATTAAAATAGCACTGCATAAATGTCAAAATAAACATGACATATATTAGCATAAAATGCAAATCAGTCAAGCAGTTAAATCATCAAACACATCAATGTAAATATGATTAAAGTGTCTAATTATCATTAAATGATGAATGGTAACACTAATTGATAATAATTAAAACAATTATCAATAAATGATGGATAATGGTAGTTTTCTCATAAGTTCTTATCTGTTATACTTTTGAAAAGTTATATATGTACTCCGAAACTTCCTCAACTAAAAGTAGCTACATTTGATGATAGTCTATTTTGATGACTGAAGATTACAAGAGTTAACTTTTAAAATCGTATGTCTAGGGTCTAGTACCGGAGTCTATTGAAAGCGAGAAGTACAAATTCAAATTCCAGACGAGAAGCCCAATCTGTCAGAAGTCGGGGTGCCCCACTGGCTAGATGAAAGTATTTTTCACTGGCGAGCAACCCCTAATAGTCAGAAACTGACTAGGGACAAAATCTATATGGCTGAACTATAGATTAGGCCCATGAATGTCCAACGTACAGCTCCAAGTGGCTCGTTACAAAATTAAAATGAACTGTGCTGAATATTCGCCAAGGATGGGAAGGAGAAGGTTAGCTAGAATAGATTTTTACGTCTGAATTAAAGTGTAAAGACAACTATTCCAGTACAGGTTTTTCTCCCTGACTGCTCCCTTCCTTGGTGTGTAAGTGAACCCCCACCAATGTACACACACAACACGTATGCACAATTGGAATTAAAATATAACGACAGAACTATGAGTTACAATACTACAACATTTATTTACTAATCATAACAACAGACATAGGATGATTGTCAATATGAGGATGATGAAATCATATACATATTGAAATTGATGACAAACATTACGTAACTTTACTTGTTACTCGATCTATCTGGATCTGTGGTCCAGATCCCCACTCTCCAGTACACACACACAAAAGAAACAGCTTGCCGGTATTCTGACGAATCTGGTCAGTCCTAGCTCTACCTAGTCTTCACTCTATCTTGAGATCTACAACATAGGTGCTCCTTGTGAGAGCTTGAAAGAAAGTCAAGAATGTGTTATATCAGTTCTACATCAGCGCAATCCTAATTAAAACGTATCATAACACAAACATATACAATGACCAGTCTGGCCAAGTTTATCTTCCAGCTCTACTGTGCTCACCATCCTCCTTCTCCCTACTGTCTTTAGTCTGGGACGGGCTTTTCAAGTGTCTCACACGCCTGTAATGATTACATTTCTGCCGCCCCATGTCCATGTCGCTAATACAGAAATTCTGTGTCGTACAGCCGCTCCGTCCAATGTTTGTTTAGCAGCTCACAGGGTCGGTAATGGTATTATAATAATGCCTGATCATCCGGGCTTGCAAGCCGTGACCAGTAGCTGTGCCAGGGTTCCGTGAACTACCCTCCACCATACGATGAAAAAGGTTTAGCACCATATACCCCCTAACACTTGTGGGTAATGTCTGTACCATTACACCTCTGCTACAAATGCAATCGATGGTTAGTGTGCCAATGCGCACACCATAATATAACACTTCATATTGGTAGGCTTGCATATGACAAATCAATATACCAAACATCCAATACACATAAACCTATTGATTAAACTAGACATATGATACTTTAACATCATAGCATAATGCACTAGTTAGTTTATGAAATTACACCTACATACATCCAACATCCGTAAACATTATATTACTTCAAGATGGACATATAATGATACTTAATATAATAGCATCAGTCATTATTAATGAGTACTAATATTGTATAGCTACAAAATGAGATATACAACAGGTCTTAATTGAAGTTACCACACAGACCAGCTATATTTGCTGAGCTGCCCGGTTTAATCACCTGCTGTTGTAAGAATTAAATAAATAGTCAGTTGACTATATTCTGTACAACAAATGCACACACCAAAAAAGCAACTAGTCTAGTTTAGAAAGAGATGGCAAGCATCTGCTACGACACCTCAAGTATATCTAGACAAGACCTGCCTTCCATAAGTTTCTACTTCTCAGAAGAGCAGCACTTACAGCACAATGATATTGAACACAGAACTTAGAAAGAACACTCAAGTAACCTATGACAATGATAGTTCTTGCAATAACCTAGATCAGATATAGACTGAAAATCGGTCCATCCATCTAAGAACTAAGAGACTTACTACGGGACTAGTTACTAAGAAATAATTCCTAGAAGCCAACATAATATTCATGCATAAGACTACAGACATTGAGCTGGCGGCCTACCTGTTCTGAAGTCAAACTTAATCTAACATAAAACAGGCTAGGGACCCTTATTTAAGCTGAGTCAAGCAGACCGTATTATCTCCTTGGCATTCCGTCATAAATTCTTCTTATCTCCTCCGGACAGTAATTGCAATTAACTCCAAGTCTGTCCAGTCATAAAATTCTTTCTGCATGCACACTAGCCTTCACACCTGTGGGTCTGACCATTATTAGCCCACTGAGTCTTATCAGTGATTTCACACCTTGCGCCTCTAGTCTCTACCAGATGTGGTCAGCCATCGCGGTTGGGTGATTTCCTAGCTATTCTTATCAGGTGTCATGTCAAGGGAACAATTAGGTTCTCATGGTCAACAGCCAGTTTACAACTCTGTGGGTAAACCAGGTTTTAATTACACAGTCCATGGCCCAGTTCATTGTTGATTCAGCATGTTTGGGTCAGCAGTTTCCCAAGGTGTATACTAATTATCTAGTTGCCATTTTACTTGCCATCTGCAAGCTTACGTCATGGCTAGTTGGTTTTAATTACTATTCAGTCCCTTGAGTCTGCGCTCCCGTCTGGCTGGATTGATAACAAATGGGGGTGACTGGTACTGGTGTCAAATTAACTTCCCAAATAGAAAGCCATTCCTGGTGGTTGTTTACTTGCAGGTTTTGCAAGCTTACGTCAAGACAGTATAGCCTTGAATATAGAGAAAACAGTTTTGTTCGTCTGTTGATCCTCTACATGGCCCATCAAAAGTGAACCGAAAATTGTTCTGGGAAGTAAAGGCTGCCAATTCGTGACACCTTCGCCATCAGGCGAACCCACTCCGACTTCAGAGGTGTCATGTTTAATAGTGTCATTGTGAGCATACAGACATCATCATCATTATGTTCCATGTTATCAATATAAATATCCTGGGCAGTCATTGTTCAACATGTCACATGATCACTAATGTTGGATCAAGTCTGTGTTCTTGTCCCAATCATGCCAGGTTGCCATGCCATTCAGGGATTTATCATGTCTTCCCATCAGGTTCACCATTTGTCATTAAATCTGTAAGTTTTTTTCTCCTCATTTCTCCTCTCCTAATGTGCCCCAAAATTATGACTGTCTACGTCTAATTTCTGTGATCAGTTTCCAGTTTGCATTGTCTTAAAGGACCATCTCATTGATTTTTCTGTCTGTCCATAGTATTCTCTGCATTTTTCTGAGAAGCCACATGTTCACTGCCATTAAATGTTTCTAGAACCTGTCTGTTCATTGTCCATGTTTCACATGCATTGCATGCAATGTTAGTTTGGGTTTTATATCGCATGTTAACATGTTTTTTTCCTTGCGCACATTGATAGATTTGTGTTTATTATATGTGTTTTGCTAACGGCTACATTTACCTTAGCGGTTCTTGCCTTAATCTGTTCAAGGTATCTTCCTTCGGATGACTGTTCTAAGATAGCTGAACCGATTCACCTTTTAAGAATTTTCCCATTTATTTGGATCTTGCACTATACACCTTCGTTAAAAATCCAGAGAATTAATCAGAATATTACCTTAACAAAGACTACAATCTTGGTATATAAATCAGGCTTTAAATATTTATGGCGGTGACTAATTTAGTTAATTGCATATCCTTTACAGGACATAACAGTCAACTCCAGCAATTTTTCGCTGTTGGTGATTCCTGGGCAAGTTTACATTCATTAGTATGCCATTGCTTTCTGAACGACCGGCATTCATATCTTTGCATGGAAACCAACACAAGACGATCTGTTTCCAAACTGTCCGCAGCTGTGTTTCGAACGCAGTATGTGGGATTATGAATTGCATCCGTAAACCCTTCGCCAGTGTGTCGGACTAATTTAATACTGCTGTTGGTCCAACTGGGCACTGAGTAAAATTAAAGGTATATTAATGACTTGCCAAGTATGTCATCTGCCACAATTAATTATTGACACAGAACCAGGAAAGACTTAACACTGAAGGTGATGTCAACAGCCGACATTGAACAACACCAGCTCTTCCTTCTTGACTGGGATGTCTCTAAGCATCACAGATTATGGTCTAGACTATACAGCCAGGAAGATTAGAAAGTTAGTTGCATGTCCTTTATAGGACGTCGCAATCAATGCCAGCACTTTTTGGATGTTGTGATTTACTAGGCAACTTTTACGTTTAGTTGTTTGTCATTGCTTTCTGAACTACAGACACTAATAGTAATACCATCAAAATCAGCGCAAGGCATCCCAATCATCAGCTGATTTTGAACCCTAGACTGTATGTTGGGGAACTGTGAAACGCGTTCACTGACCTTAGGCCACCGTGCCAGCAGAAAGGTTAGATATGGAACAACATGGGTCGCATACTCGGCTGCACAAATGGCACCTTGTGTCCGACCATGTGATAAAACCTTGATTTAATAACAATGGCAACCAGGCACAACATTGCACGTGTTAAGGCAGTTAAGTATACATGAGTGTATCCATTATCAGCAGACAAAAGACACCTCCCACACAGTGCTATCGACGACATAATGAATGTGTCTCACAAGAGGTCGCCCCTGAGTGGACGAGGCTGAAGAGATAATCACGCAGGTTTCATGACTTGGGTAATCTTCAACCGGAGAAGAACGGGTTGATACACCCATAGACTTGCAAAAACACTCTCAGCTTGTCATTACACTTGGGGGATATTGCAGAAGTCAGTTGCCCGTATCGGTCGACACTGAGATAAGACAACTGGTAGAACAAAATTCATGTCCAGTAACCACCATATACTAAACAGATCATCATCATCATCAAGTGCCGTGCCGGGTGGCGTAGGCGTTCATGGCTCTCCATAGATCTCTGTCTTTGGTTTTCTGGATCAACTCTGCTGCTGATATTCCTCCATGCCACCGTCTCAATCCATCCAGCATCATTTCTCTTGGTCTGCCTCTGCCTCTCTTCCCCTCGATCTTTCCAGTTGTTACGATGTTCTCCAGTGCCTCTCTTCTCATCACGTGACCGAAGAAAGATGTTTGTCTCTGTCTTATTGTTGTATATAATGTTCTAGTTTCATTAGCCTGTTTCAGGCAGTCATCGTTAGTTACTCTGGCAGTCCAAGGAATTCGCAACATTCGTCTCAGGAACCACATCTCTGTTGCTTCTAATTTCTTCTTAATTTGTTCATTTACATTCCAAGATTCACTGCCATACAGCAAAACTGGTTCTACATAGCATTTCAGCACTCTCTTTCTTACATTCAGTGATAGTGACTTATTGCATAAGATACTCTTCATTTTCTGAAATGCGGCTTTTGCCTGCCCTATTCTGCTCCTAATCTCTGTTGTACATCTTCCATCTGATGTTATAAATGCCCCTAGGTATCTAAAATTATCCACTTGGTTAAGGATTTTCCCTTCTATTTCTATGTCACATTTTGGTGTCACCATTTTCTTTGATATTACCATTGTTACTGTTTTCTTGATATTCAAGGAGAGTCCTTTCCTTGCACTCTCTGTTACTACAACAGTCTAATAATTGTTGTAGGTCTGTTGAATTAGTCCGCCACCAATACTGTGTCATCTGCATAGCGTATATTATTTATATTATAACCTCCAACTAGTATTCCTGGCATCTCTTTGATTTCTCTCATTATTACTTCGCTATACAGGGAGAAAAGATCTGGTGACAAGACACACCCTTGTCGTACTCCTAGCTTTATCTGTTCGTAACTACCCTCTTTATTTCCCATTTTAATTGCTGCTACTTGGTTCCAGTAAACATTCTTTATTATTCTTAAATCTTTTCCATCAATGTTGATATCTTCCAACATTTTAATCAGTTCATCATGTTTTACTTTATCAAATGCCTTAGTATAATCTATGAAGCACAAATATATGTCTCTTGTTTCTCTACTTGACCTTTCTATTAGTGTCCGTAATGTATAAATTGCATTGTTTGTGCCCTTTCCTTCCACAAATCCATACTGTTCTTCACTAATTTCCATTTTTATTTTCTTTTTGGTTCTTCTCATTATGATTCTGAGTAGAAGCTTAGTGATATGGTTTATAAGGTTAATTGTACGAAAATCTTCACAATCAATTGCTCCTGGCCTTTTGGTATAGCTATAAATACAGATCTCAGCATATCACTGGGTAAATATCCACTGCTGTAAATATCATTCAACATTTTGGTTAATATACTCTACTCCAAATTCTCCCAATACTTCTAATTCTTCTATTGTGATTTCATCTGGCCCAGCTGTTTTTCCTTTCTTCATACGTTTCATAGCTGTCACTTGTTTTCCCGGGAAGAAGTTGGAATCAACAAGCTCATCTTCAAACTTATTATCTGTTGGGATTATTGACTGACTTCTGTCTACACTCCTCCCTTCTGTCTTCCCTTCCATATATCTATTTCTTTCACTCTCTCTCTCTGTTATTCCCTCAACACATACTCCGACAACAGTTCCTTTCAACGATAAATAAAAGATTTATTAATAAAACTATGTCTGGTGTATGTATGGATAGTGTCTATGTAGTTGGTATGTTCTTCTAGTGTGGATGCCAGATAAGATGTTGATAGATAGTCTCCGTGTCTTCTCTCGTCTCTTCTCTCGGCTAAAGTACAGGACAGTACATAGATACAACGGAACGGTTTCACCCTGAATGCTCCGTCTGCTTGAGTCTGTAGATATATCCGTTTTTTGTAATGAAAAATGTTCATCACTGTATCAATGTACTTAAACCGATCACTATATGCTGTCAGCTTAGACTGAATGTTCTTTGCTTTTTTATAGCGTTCCTAATTCCATCCTGGAAAACACATCGATTTTCTAGTATTTTCTATTTTGTCCTGTAAAAGTTCTACACTGGGTAGTTCTTAATTGGTATAGACACTTGGTATGCGCCTTGCAACTCTTCGATACTGAGTCATTTGAGTCTTACTATTGTGTTATAGGGTCTCTATTTTCCGTTCTCTGTCATCCTTAATATTTACGATGACACTTCTTTTCTCTCCTTTCTTATGCACAAGTGTCGTGCTTTATTATTTGAAAGTGCTTTCTTTGGGGTTATCAACACTGATTGATCTTTACCACAGCTATCTGTGTTATATCTTAGTTGATATGTCCCGCCCTGGTATTGGAACCTGTGTAATAAAGATTTAATAATGAGAGCTGTGTCTGCTTCATATTCTTTCCTTATGTGAGTGGTCTTTTCCTCCAGCCGAAATGAAAAGGGCTTCCGAAAAAAACCCACTCTGACATAAGATAGAAGCTTACCTAACGTCTATACTATTCCTACTAGTATTTACTTGTACACGCTAAGCATCCTCTATTCCCCTATGCTATAAGATTACTTCACTGTGATTTTACCTTATAATTATCCTTGTCTGCATTGGGAGTACTAATGCACAATAGATACACAAACGTTCCTCCGAACGCAGCAGCCACCCTTTTCATACTCCTTGTCTCATGGAAATCAAGAATCACACTCAACTTCCACAAAGAAGTGGCCACTCTTTATAGGTCATTTTGCCGCATAGTCCTTGACCTATCTGGACACCTCAAGTCAATACCTCATTATCCCCGTTAGTGGAAATTTACTGATCGGAAACTTTTCCGTTATTTCTAAAACCCTCATTGTTTTGTTCCTTCACTCTGAGTCATCTAGACCGCAATATGCTGTGGAAATTTTCCTCAGTAACCAATCTCCCCACCTCCTTATCAGCCCCAACTCTGGCGGCTCTTTTAACTCTGTTCCCGGTAGTTCCACCATCCGCGTAATCAGCGCTGACTCCCTCTCCACACACACCTGACACTATCTGGTTTTTTCAATCCTGTCTTTATCACCTGACCGCGATACTGTCCAATAGTGCTGTCTGCCTTTGTCGCAAACCTATTTGTCCACGCGACAGTTTACCTGTGCTGTCTGCGGGCACTTCCGGGTCTTGACCTATAAACACATGCGCCTGGTCACTCAACCCGACATTTCGTGATGTTTGTGACCATTGACTTAACCTCGTCATCCTACACTCTCGTTGACCTGTGCCGCTGTTATTTCTACGTTAACACTTCAATCCGTTAACATTGGGGGTCATTGACTCCGGTCACACCGTGGTTGGTTATCCTTACTGTTTTGTTTGTTAACCCTTCTCCTACCTGGTTAGTCGTTTTATAAGGTCGTCTATCTGGGAATCAATAAACTATCATCATTCTGTGACAATAGCGTCAGCGACTTCTTCTTTCAGAATAGGTGGACCTTGTAAGTTACTATCTTCTGTTAATTCTTCCCTTTCTCCATCATATAATTCTCTTATATACTCATTCCACCTCTTCATTATAGCACCTTCCTCTAATACTATCTTTCCTGTTTTTGATTTCATACACCCTGTATTTATTCTTATTTTTCTTCCTGTAAGCTCACTGATTTGTCTGTGCATATTATTTGTATCTTTAATGGAATTTAATTCAATTCTTTTGCATTGCTCGTTTAACCAACTTTCTTTAGCCTTCCCACATTTATCTTTTATTTCTTTATTTATCTTAGCGTATTCTTGTTTGTCATTTTTACTCTGTTTTCTTTTGTCCATCAGTTTTAAGATTTCTTCATTCATCCATTTTTTCTTAGCTATTTTGCCTCTCTCCGGTAATACTTCTTTGCTAGTTTGATGAATGGAGTCCCTTAACATTTCCATTGTTCATCTATACTCTGTATTTTAGCTATTGCATTGTACCTATTTTCACAGTCACTCTGTATTGTTCTTGCATTTCTTTATCTATTTTCAGAACCTCTTTATTAAGTCTCATGTTCTTAACCATTTTGTTCCCTCTCTTTAATCTTACTTTTATTTGTCCACATAGTGGTACATGATCACTATTACAGTCAGCACCAGGCATTGTCTTTACATTATTAAAGCATTTCTAAATCTTTTATTAATTAGTATGTAGTCAATTTGGTTGCGTATTTTCTTATCAGGGCTTTTCCATGTGTACAGTCGTCTTTTATGGTGTTTAAACCATGTGTTTCCAATTATCATATCATTGATATTTGCCCATTCTATTAGCTTTTCCCCTCTTTCATTTCTTGTACCTAAACCACAATTCCCCACTACATCCTCCATTTTCCCCTTTCCTACTTTTGCATTAAAATCACCAAGTATTATTTTTATTTCTTGTGATCCAATTTGAGCCATCACCATTTATATTTCGTCATAAAAGTGTTGTATTTCTTCATCACTACTGCTTGATGTTGGTGCATATACTTGTATAATATTTATATCTATTGGTTTGCCTTTGATTTTTACCATAATAACTCTTTCTGAAATACACCAGTATCCATTAATTGACTTGGCTGTTTTTTCATCTAATATTATTCCTACACCTTTCTCATGTGTATCCCCTCCAGAATAAATTATTGTGTGATTGTCAGCTATAATTTTGCCCGATCCCTTCCATCTCATCTCACTAACGCCTAGTATATTCATATTCATGCTATCCATTTCTCTTAGAACATTGGTCAACTTTCCTAGCTCATTTAATGTCCTAACATTCCATGTTCCTACTCTAAATTTATATTTATTTTAGTTATGATTTTGCCATCAGTAGCTGGATGACGGTCTGGTGTCACCTGTGGCTCATGACTGTCCCTACCGGACGAGGATGTTGTAACAAGCTACGTGGAGGGTCCCAAATAGCCCGGTCACAATGTTTAATTAATCTTCTATAGCCCTGGCTGGGATAGGTCTTTACCTGCCAACCCTCCTCCGTTTTCCCTGGACTCACTGTCACGCTTCCTTTCGACCTAGGGACCTATTTCCTGCAGTGTTCTTCTGGCTGACACATAAATAACATGGCAGTCGTAAGAACAACTTGGAAGTAATTTTATTAACCTAATCAAGAACAGCACAGGAACACATAAAGGCAGATAAACAGATAGATCTACACAGACACTACACTGGTAAAGTTTTGACACAGAGCCTCCAGTCACCACAGTCACAGATCCAGCTTCAGATACTGTCTGATCTGTCCAGACATATCTCACCAAAGATGTCAGAATCTCCTTCCTTCTCCAGCAACTGGTTGTAGATTCAACAGGCTTTTGTAGAATCCAAGCGACTGGTGTGTTGAGGACTTCTGTTCATTTCCACATGAATTAATTCGGCACCAGGTCTTCCCTGACCTATGAAAAGCTTTACGGTTGCAGATACGGTGAGGTGTTCGTGGAGGGATAATGGATGGGTGCCTTTTAATGTCTGGTGTAAAATGAGTATGCAAGAAAATCACTCTTAGGCTCCCTCCAGACAACAACTGCTCTCAGGCGTATGTTGTTGAAAAAAACCGGCAATGCACCAGTCATGCAAAATGTCCTTGCCTCAAGACCTGCACCTTGTCTCTGTCTCAGAGTTAAGCACACCCAACCTTGAGTTGGCCTCGTCGGCCATATTGGCGTTAGCCTAGAAGCACTGGTGATAATGTCCGTTAGAAGACATAGTCACTTCCCATAGAAGAGGACCCTTTCAAAATGTCTCAGTAGTAGTTGCACTTCTGTCGTTATCTTTAATTAACTTTGACAAGTTGCAACTTGCAAACGGTACTTGTTTGCCCGGCCATCAATTGACCAGTAGCCGCGCCAGTGCACATTTGACGCAAGGCGCGCCTTCGGGACTACCCGAAAGGAAAGACAAATATATACTCGCTCCATGTAAAGATTGTGGTATGAAGATAACCCAAAGAACCATCTTTCATGGAGAATTGAGCGAATAAAGAACTGAGAGCTTCCGAAAGCCGGTTCCCCTGTTTACCAAGAATAACCGAATACATAAGGACATGGGCCACTGGCGTTTCGCTACATAGGCCCCCTCTTAAGAAAGTCGAACCCGACGACTTTCTACTGTCAGTGGTTCTGTTCGAATGACCCCACCCTCACATTCAACCATAGGATGCCGTGATAGGAAATCTGCTCCCACATTCTCCCTTCCGGGGATGTATTCGACCGTGAACTGATACGGTTGTAAGAGCAATGACCATCTCATTAACCTCGCATTCAGTTTCTTAGAAGTTGCCAAGAACGTCAGAGGTTGATGGTCGGATTGTACTTTAAACTGGACTCCATACAGATAAGGTTGAAATTTCTGTACCGCCCACACTAGAGCTAGACATTCCCGTTCGACGGTGGAGTAATTCCGTTCGGCGGGTAACAGTTTTCGACTGGCATATGCCACCGGACACAGCACCGAAGGATTATCTCGCCCTTCCTGCAACAGAGTTGCCCCAATCCCTATGTTACTCGCGTCGGTTCTCAGAACAAACGTTTTCTCCAAATTTGGGAGTTGCAGGACTGGCCTATCCACCAAAGCCTGTTTCAGCTTCCCATAAGCTTCTTCACAGCTCGGGGTCCAGACTATAAGATCTGGTGATCCTTTCTTCAGGGTCTCGGTTAACGGCTCAACTTGGAATGTCGTATAACTGTTTAAATGCCTGTAATCAATACATAAGCGGTGCTCCCCGCTTGGCTTCCTCAACAAGACAACCCCGGCATTATACGGAGAAGTCGAAGGAGTGATGATGTCAGTCGTCCAGAAGCTTCTGGATTTCAGCTTTCCAGGGCCTTCTCTTTCGAAAAGGGTACTGGATATATTTTCTGGCGAACTGGGTCTTGGGTAGTCAGAGTCATATCAAACTCGACCAACCCTGTCCGCCCTGGCCGATCGGTAAGAATTTGCTGATGGGACTCTAACAACGGATGATCACGGTCTGTTTCTTCAGCCGACAGATCAGGGATTTATATGGACATCCCTATAGGTTTCCCCAGGGTGTAATGGATAACCCCTATCCGCGTCTTCGCCCGATTCAGTTTCCATCGCGACCGCCATAGTCATGAGTGGGAGAGAAGTACCATCAGGATCGTTCTTCATATTTTTTTAGGAGGTTAATGTGGAAGATTTTAGATTTCCCCCTGATCCGGATAGCATAGTTGGTGCGGGACACAACCCTTTCCACCGGGAAAGGCCCCTGCCAACCAATCTCGAGTTTATTGGAACCTACTGGAAGTAACAACAGAACCCGATCCCCCACCTTAAGAGACCTATCTTTCGTCCTTCTATTGTAGTAGGCCGCGTGTCTCTTTCTGGCCGCCCTCAGATTCTGAGCTGCCAAAGCCCAACCCGTCTGGAGTTTTTCCTTTAACTCTTCGACGTATTTATAAGAGGATACAGCTTCTTCAGAAGTTTCCTCCTCTGTCCAAAATCTCAATAAGGCTTCTAAGGGACCCTTGATTGGCCTCCCGAATAGTAGAGTGGCTGGTGGCAACCCGGTCGACCCATGGGGAACCTCCCGATAGGCGAACAAGGCGGCTGAGATATACTCATCCCATCTGTCTGGTTTCTCTTGAGCCAGCTTCCGAAGCATGGTCATCAAGGTACCATTAAACCTCTCTACTTGCCCATTAGACTGAGGGTGATACGGGCTTGTATGAATGTGGTTGGTCTGGAAGATACGAAAGACTTCTTCCATCAGCTTACCACAGAACTGAGACCCATTGTCCGTTAGGATCTGGTTGGGAAACCCCAACCTAGTAAAGGTCTCCATCAGTGCATCAGCCACTCGCTTAGAGTCGATTGTGGCCAAAGGTATCGCCTCACCCCACATGGAACAGCAATCCACCATCGTGAGAAGGTACTTATTCCTCTTCCTAGTCCTAGGAAGAGGACCAACAAGATCGATGGCCACTCTCTCGAAAGGAGAGTTCATAATAGGCATGTCTCCCAGGACTACCGGAGCTGTCCAGTGTTTTGGTGCCACACGCTGGCACTCTGGGCACGACTTGACGTACCTACGCACGTCTCCAGTCATCCCTGGCCAGTAGTAATGGCAGGAAATGCGCTGGAGAGTTGCCCCGACACCCATATGTCCACTGAAAGAAATGGTGTGTCCCATATGAAGAAGCTGTTCCCGATAAGCCTTAGGAACTACCAGCTGTCCATGCTGGCGATCCTCCACTCCGGCTCTCCGGTACAGTAACCGATTCTTCATATAATACTGACCCCGTCTTGGTGGGTCAGAACTTTTTGGCAACTGGTTGAAGCAAGGTTGCAAAGTAGCATCCTGGCTTTGAGCAGCTCGTAACTCCCCAGGCAAGGGATTCACGATCAAGGCCGGCGTCTGCTCATCCTCCGATTGGGATCTGGTTTGCATCGCTCCTACGTACATGGGTTCGGTTGGAATCTCTAGAAAGACGTAGCGACAACCCAAGATCATTGGGAAGATTGGATCTAGCAGAACGGCTGCCTGTATAGTGCCGGTAACATATTTTGATTTGATGTCCACCTTCGCAATTGGAAGAGACCACGCTACCGCACTCTTTGTCGCCGTTTGAATCTCAATAGATTCTCCGGTTAGCTGCTCTGGACTCACTAAGTGTGATGAAATTACAGCCTCAAACTGCAAACCGGTGTCGTAGAGACACTCAACTGGTTGACCGTTCACAAGTACCGTTTCTACTACTGGTGGTTTTTCTAAATCTTTGTTCCCAAGATCCCTCCCTTCTACCTCCTTGTGAGACCCTTCCCCGGTTTCTACAAGACAAGCAGCATAGTGAGAGTCTTTCTGTTTACGCCGGCAATCAACCGTATTGTGTGTGGGAGATTTGCAATAGGCGCACCACTTTTCACTCCACTTTCTTTTAGGAGATCCAGGTGGACTCTTACCAGAGGGTTTCTTACTAGGAACTTTATCGAAAGGATCCTCCTTCTTGGTGTGAGCTGTTTTAGGGTTCTTCTTCTTTCCAGACCATGTGTCTGGTGGTCGGGGATTGGGTTGTGACAATTCCCCATTATCCCCATGAGCTAGCACATACCTTTCCGCCAACGTGTTGACTATGTCTAACCTTTCTGCCCCATTTTCAAGCAAGAAGGTTTGCAATGGCTTAGGCATCATCCTCCTCATTTGGTCCACGACCACCAATTCTTCCAAACTTTCATAGTCGTTAGCAAAACCAGCTAATGACATCCACTTCAAAAGGTAAGACTTCAGTCTGACACTGTAGGCTGCGAACATCTCTCCTGGCTCTCTCTTCGACTTTCTGAACTGTTGTCGATAAGTATGAGCTGTCATCTGGAACCTTTTCAATAAGTGCTTTCTCCAGAGGCTTCATAGTCATTCTCCATACCAGGTGGCAACCTAGAATAGACCTCGTACGCGGTCCCCCTCAGGCCCTGTGAGAGTTTCAAGTTCCATTTCCCTCGTTCCAATCCCATAGCCAAAGCCATCGACCGAAATCTGTGAAGATACTGGTCGATCTTATCTTTGTGTTCATCGAACGGGAGCAATGGGAACTTCATTGCCTGGTATGGACCGCCACCAGAAGTTGTTGAGTCAGGGAGAACTGTGTCTCCCACTGCACCGTCTCTTTCCTTGGCAGTTTGAGCTTTCAGCTCCAACTCTCTCATACGGAACTCATGGTCTCTGACTGCCTGCTCGGCCTCCATCTTCCTAGCCTCAGCCTCCATCCTCTTAACCTCAGCCTCCGCCTCAATCCTCTTGGCTTCGCGCACAGCCTGTCTGTAGTCTCTTTCCACCTCCTGCACATATTTCTGTAACTCCGCCCATCATATCCCATCTCACGCCCTGTAGCCTGTACGTCAGCGACATTAAACCCAGCTGATGCCATCTTAAACTCAGAGGGCAAGGGACGAGGTAATTGTCCAATAAAATTTTTCTCACAATTACACAACAAGTTACATTACACGACCACAACACGTCGTATGTCGGTCAGTCTGTGTCAGGAAGAGTATAGACAACTAGCCAGGCACGGTAGGCAGAACCTATTGATAGAAAACAAGGATATCTGTCCCCTATCACTAAATCAGCCAGAACTCCACCAGGACTTTCAAATATCCCGGACGAGCCCCCAGAAATTGTAACAAGCTACGTGGAGGGTCCCAAATAGCCCGGTCACAATGTTTAATTAATCTTCTATAGCCCTGGCTGGGATAGGTCTTTACCTGCCAACCCTCCTCCGTTTTCCCTGGACTCACTGTCACGCTTCCTTTCGACCTAGGGACCTATTTCCTGCAGTGTTCTTCTGGCTGACACATAAATAACATGGCAGTCGTAAGAACAACTTGGAAGTAATTTTATTAACCTAATCAAGAACAGCACAGGAACACATAAAGGCAGATAAACAGATAGATCTACACAGACACTACACTGGTAAAGTTTTGACACAGAGCCTCCAGTCACCACAGTCACAGATCCAGCTTCAGATACTGTCTGATCTGTCCAGACATATCTCACCAAAGATGTCAGAATCTCCTTCCTTCTCCAGCAACTGGTTGTAGATTCAACAGGCTTTTGTAGAATCCAAGCGACTGGTGTGTTGAGGACTTCTGTTCATTGCCACATGAATTAATTCGGCACCAGGTCTTCACTGACCTATGAAAAGTCTTACGGTTGCAGATACGGTGAGGTGTTCGTGGAGGGATAATGGATGGGTGCCTTTTAATGTCTGGTGTAAAATGAGTATGCAAGAAAATCACTCTTAGGCTCCCTCCAGACAACAACTGCTCTCAGGCGTATGTTGTTGAAAAAAACCGGCAATGCACCAGTCATGCAAAATGTCCTTGCCTCAAGACCTGCACCTTGTCCTCTGTCTCAGAGTTAAGCACACCCAACCTTGAGTTGGCCTCGTCGGCCATATTGGCGTTAGCCTAGAAGCACTGGTGATAATGTCCGTTAGAAGACATAGTCACTTCCCATAGAAGAGGACCCTTTCAAAATGTCTCAGTAGTAGTTGCACTTCTGTCGTTATCTTTAATTAACTTTGACAAGTTGCAACTTGCAAACGGTACTTGTTTGCCCGGCCATCAATTGACCAGTAGCCGCGCCAGTGCACATTTGACGCAAGGCGCGCCTTCGGGACTACCCGAAAGGAAAGACAAATATATACTCGCTCCATGTAAAGATTGTGGTATGAAGATAACCCAAAGAACCATCTTTCATGGAGAATTGAGCGAATAAAGAACTGAGAGCTTCCGAAAGCCGGTTCCCCCTGTTTACCAAGAATAACCGAATACATAAGGACATGGGCCACTGGCGTTTCGCTACATAGGCCCCCTCTTAAGAAAGTCGAACCCGACGACTTTCTACTGTCAGTGGTTCTGTTCGAATGACCCCACCCTCACATTCAACCATAGGATGCCGTGATAGGAAATCTGCTCCCACATTCTCCCTTCCGGGGATGTATTCGACCGTGAACTGATACGGTTGTAAGGAGCAATGACCATCTCATTAACCTCGCATTCAGTTTCTTAGAAGTTGCCAAGAACGTCAGAGGTTGATGGTCGGATTGTACTTTAAACTGGACTCCATACAGATAAGGTTGAAATTTC
Source organism: Cepaea nemoralis (assembly GCA_014155875.1). NCBI lineage: Eukaryota > Metazoa > Mollusca > Gastropoda > Stylommatophora > Helicidae > Cepaea > Cepaea nemoralis. The sequence continues at coordinate 541,371 of JACEFZ010028189.1, forward strand.
TGTACCGCCCACACTAGAGCTAGACATTCCCGTTCGACGGTGGAGTAATTCCGTTCGGCGGGTAACAGTTTTCGACTGGCATATGCCACCGGACACAGCACCGAAGGATTATCTCGCCCTTCCTGCAACAGAGTTGCCCCAATCCCTATGTTACTCGCGTCGGTTCTCAGAACAAACGTTTTCTCCAAATTTGGGAGTTGCAGGACTGGCCTATCCACCAAAGCCTGTTTCAGCTTCCCATAAGCTTCTTCACAGCTCGGGGTCCAGACTATAAGATCTGGTGATCCTTTCTTCAGGGTCTCGGTTAACGGCTCAACTTGGAATGTCGTACAACTGTTTAAATGCCTGTAATCAATACATAAGCGGTGCTCCCCGCTTGGCTTCCTCAACAAGACAACCCCGGCATTATACGGAGAAGTCGAAGGAGTGATGATGTCGTCGTCCAGAAGCTTCTGGATTTCAGCTTCCAGGGCCTTCTCTTTCGAAAAGGGTACTGGATATATTTTTCTGGCGCACAGGGTCTTGGGTAGTCAGAGTCATATCAAACTCGACCAACCCTGTCCGCCCTGGCCGATCGGTAAGAATCTGCTGATGGGACTCTAACAACCGGATGATCACGGTCTGTTTCTTCAGCCGACAGAATCAGGATTTATATGTACATCCCTATAGGTTTCCCCAGGGTGTAATGGATAACCCCTATCCGCGTCTTCGCCCGATTCAGTTTCCATCGCGACCGCCATAGTCATGAGTGGGAGAGAAGTACCATCGGATCGTTCTCAATACTTTTTTAGGAGGTTAATGTGGAAGATTTTAGGATTTCCCCTGATCCGGATAGGCATAGTTGGTGCGGGACACAACCCTTTCCACCGGGAAAGGCCCCTGCCAACCAATCTCGAGTTTATTGGAACCTACTGGAAGTAACAACAGAACCCGATCCCCCACCTTAAGAGACCTATCTTTCGTCCTTCTATTGTAGTAGGCCGCGTGTCTCTTTCTGGCCGCCCTCAGATTCTGAGCTGCCAAAGCCCAACCCGTCTGGAGTTTTTTCCTTTAACTCTTCGACGTATTTATAAGAGGATACAGCTTCTTCAGAAGTTTCCTCCTCTGTCCAACATCTCAATAAGGCTTCTAAGGGACCCTTGATTGGCCTCCCGAATAGTAGAGTGGCTGGTGGCAACCCGGTCGACCCATGGGGAACCTCCCGATAGGCGAACAAGGCGGCTGAGATATACTCATCCCATCTGTCTGGTTTCTCTTGAGCCAGCTTCCGAAGCATGGTCATCAAGGTACCATTAAACCTCTCTACTTGCCCATTAGACTGAGGGTGATACGGGCTTGTATGAATGTGGTTGGTCTGGAAGATACGAAAGACTTCTTCCATCAGCTTACCACAGAACTGAGACCCATTGTCCGTTAGGATCTGGTTGGGAAACCCCAACCTAGTAAAGGTCTCCATCAGTGCATCAGCCACTCGCTTAGAGTCGATTGTGGCCAAAGGTATCGCCTCACCCCACATGGAACAGCAATCCACCATCGTGAGAAGGTACTTATTCCTCTTCCTAGTCCTAGGAAGAGGACCAACAAGATCGATGGCCACTCTCTCGAAAGGAGAGTTCATAATAGGCATGTCTCCCAGGACTACCGGAGCTGTCCAGTGTTTTGGTGCCACTCGCTGGCACTCTGGGCACGACTTGACGTACCTACGCACGTCTCCAGTCATCCCTGGCCAGTAGTAATGGCAGGAAATGCGCTGGAGAGTTGCCCCGACACCCATATGTCCACTGAAAGAAATGGTGTGTCCCATATGAAGAAGCTGTTCCCGATAAGCCTTAGGAACTACCAGCTGTCCATGCTGGCGATCCTCCACTCCGGCTCTCCGGTACAGTAACCGATTCTTCATATAATACTGACCCCGTCTTGGTGGGTCAGAACTTTTTGGCAACTGGTTGAAGCAAGGTTGCAAAGTAGCATCCTGGCTTTGAGCAGCTCGTAACTCCCCAGGCAAGGGATTCACGATCAAGGCCGGCGTCTGCTCATCCTCCGATTGAGATCTGGTTTGCATCGCTCCTACGTACATGGGTTCGGTTGGAATCTCTAGAAAGACGTAGCGACAACCCAAGATCATTGGGAAGATTGGATCTAGCAGAACGGCTGCCTGTATAGTGCCGGTAACATATTTTGATTTGATGTCCACCTTCGCAATTGGAAGAGACATCGCTACCGCACTCTTTGTCGCCGTTTGAATCTCAATAGATTCTCCGGTTAGCTGCTCTGGACTCACTAAGTGTGATGAAATTACAGCCTCAAACTGCAGACCGGTGTCGTAGAGACACTCAACTGGTTGACCGTTCACAAGTACCGTTTCTACTACTGGTGGTTTTTCTAAATCTTTGTTCCCAAGATCCCTCCCTTCTACCTCCTTGTGAGACCCTTCCCCGGTTTCTACAAGACAAGCAGCATAGTGAGAGTCTTTCTGTTTACGCCGGCAATCAACCGTATTGTGTGTGGGAGATTTGCAATAGGCGCACCACTTTTCACTCCACTTTCTTTTAGGAGATCCAGGTGGACTCTTACCAGAGGGTTTCTTACTAGGAACTTTATCGAAAGGATCCTCCTTCTTGGTGTGAGCTGTTTTAGGGTTCTTCTTCTTTCCAGACCATGTGTCTGGTGGTCGGGGATTGGGTTGTGACAATTCCCCATTATCCCCATGAGCTAGCACATACCTTTCCGCCAACGTGTTGACTATGTCTAACCTTTCTGCCCCATTTTCAAGCAAGAAGGTTTGCAATGGCTTAGGCATCATCCTCCTTCATTTGGTCCACGACCACCAATTCTTCCAAACTTTCATAGTCGTTAGCAAAACCAGCTAATGACATCCACTTCAAAAGGTAAGACTTCAGTCTGACACTGTAGGCTGCGAACATCTCTCCTGGCTCTCTCTTCGACTTTCTGAACTGTTGTCGATAAGTATGAGCTGTCATCTGGAACCTTTTCAATAAGTGCTTTCTCCAGAGCTTCATAGTCATTCTCCATACCAGGTGGCAACCTAGAATAGACCTCGTACGCGGTCCCCCTCAGGCCCTGTGAGAGTTTCAAGTTCCATTTCCCTCGTTCCAATCCCATAGCCAAAGCCATCGACCGAAATCTGTGAAGATACTGGTCGATCTTATCTTTGTGTTCATCGAACGGGAGCAATGGGAACTTCATTGCCTGGTATGGACCGCCACCAGAAGTTGTTGAGTCAGGGAGAACTGTGTCTCCCACTGCACCGTCTCTTTCCTTGGCAGTTTGAGCTTTCAGCTCCAACTCTCTCATACGGAACTCATGGTCTCTGACTGCCTGCTCGGCCTCCATCTTCCTAGCCTCAGCCTCCATCCTCTTAACCTCAGCCTCCGCCTCAATCCTCTTGGCTTCGCGCACAGCCTGTCTGTAGTCTCTTTCCACCTCCTGCACATATTTCTGTAACTCCGCCCCATCATATCCCATCTCACGCCCTGTAGCCTGTACGTCAGCGACATTAAACCCAGCTGATGCCATCTTAAACTCAGAGGGCAAGGGACGAGGTAATTGTCCAATAAAATTTTTCTCACAATTACACAACAAGTTACATTACACGACCACAACACGTCAGTATGTCGGTCAGTCTGTGTCAGGAAGAGTATAGACAACAGCCAGGCACGGTAGGCAGAACCTATTGATAGAAAACAAGGATATCTGTCCCCTATCACTAAATCAGCCAGAACTCCACCAGGACTTTCAAATATCCCGGACGAGCCCCCAGAAATTGTAACAAGCTACGTGGAGGGTCCCAAATAGCCCGGTCACAATGTTTAATTAATCTTCTATAGCCCTGGCTGGGATAGGTCTTTACCTGCCAACCCTCCTCCGTTTTCCCTGGACTCACTGTCACGCTTCCTTTCGACCTAGGGACCTATTTCCTGCAGTGTTCTTCTGGCTGACACATAAATAACATGGCAGTCGTAAGAACAACTTGGAAGTAATTTTATTAACCTAATCAAGAACAGCACAGGAACACATAAAGGCAGATAAACAGATAGATCTACACAGACACTACACTGGTAAAGTTTTGACACAGAGCCTCCAGTCACCACAGTCACAGATCCAGCTTCAGATACTGTCTGATCTGTCCAGACATATCTCACCAAAGATGTCAGAATCTCCTTCCTTCTCCAGCAACTGGTTGTAGATTCAACAGGCTTTTGTAGAATCCAAGCGACTGGTGTGTTGAGGACTTCTGTTCATTTCCACATGAATTAATTCGGCACCAGGTCTTCACTGACCTATGAAAAGCTTTACGGTTGCAGATACGGTGAGGTGTTCGTGGAGGGATACTGGATGGGTGCCTTTTAATGTCTGGTGTAAAATGAGTATGCAAGAAAATCACTCTTAGGCTCCCTCCAGACAACAACTGCTCTCAGGCGTATGTTGTTGAAAAAACCGGCAATGCACCAGTCATGCAAAATGTCCTTGCCTCAAGACCTGCACCTTGTCTCTGTCTCAGAGTTAAGCACACCCAAACCTTGAGTTGGCCTCGTCGGCCATATTGGCGTTAGCCTAGAAGCACTGGTGATAATGTCCGTTAGAAGACATAGTCACTTCCCATAGAAGAGGACCCTTTCAAAATGTCTCAGTAGTAGTTGCACTTCTGTCGTTATCTTTAATTAACTTTGACAAGTTGCAACTTGCAAACGGTACTTGTTTGCCCGGCCATCAATTGACCAGTAGCCGCGCCAGTGCACATTTGACGCAAGGCGCGCCTTCGGGACTACCCGAAAGGAAAGACAAATATATACTCGCTCCATGTAAAGATTGTGGTATGAAGATAACCCAAAGAACCATCTTTCATGGAGAATTGAGCGAATAAAGAACTGAGAGCTTCCGAAAGCCGGTTCCCCCTGTTTACCAAGAATAACCGAATACATAAGGACATGGGCCACTGGCGTTTCGCTACATAGGCCCCCTCTTAAGAAAGTCGAACCCGACGACTTTCTACTGTCAGTGGTTCTGTTCGAATGACCCCACCCTCACATTCAACCATAGGATGCCGTGATAGGAAATCTGCTCCCACATTCTCCCTTCCGGGGATGTATTCGACCGTGAACTGATACGGTTGTAGGAGCAATGACCATCTCATTAACCTCGCGTTCAATTTCTTAGAAGTTGCCAAGAACGTCAGAGGTTGATGGTCGGATTGTACTTTAAACTGGACTCCATACAGATAATGTTGAAATTTCTGTACCGCCCACACTAGAGCTAGACATTCCCGTTCGACGGTGGAGTAATTCCGTTCGGCGGGTAACAGTTTTCGACTGGCATATGCCACCGGACACAGCACCGAAGGATTATCTCGCCCTTCCTGCAACAGAGTTGCCCCAATCCCTATGTTACTCGCGTCGGTTCTCAGAACAAACGTTTTCTCCAAATTTGGGAGTTGCAGGACTGGCCTATCCACCAAAGCCTGTTTCAGCTTCCCATAAGCTTCTTCACAGCTCGGGGTCCAGACTATAAGATCTGGTGATCCTTTCTTCAGGGTCTCGGTTAACGGCTCAACTTGGAATGTCGTATAACTGTTTAAATGCCTGTAATCAATACATAAGCGGTGCTCCCCGCTTGGCTTCCTCAACAAGACAACCCCGGCATTATACGGAGAAGTCGAAGGAGTGATGATGTCATCGTCCAGAAGCTTCTGGATTTCAGTTTCCAGGGCCTTCTCTTTCGAAAAGGGTACTGGATATATTTTTCTGGCGAACATGGGTCTTGGGTAGTCAGAGTCATATCAAACTCGACCAACCCTGTCCGCCCTGGCCGATCGGTAAGAATTTGCTGATGGGACTCTAACAACCGGATGACACGGTCTGTTTCTTCAGCCGACAAGATCAGGATTTATATGGACATCCCTATAGGTTTCCCCAGGGTGTAATGGATAACCCCGATCCGCGTCTTCGCCCGATTCAGTTTCCATCGCGACCGCCATAGTCATGAGTGGGAGAGAAGTACCATCAGATCGTTCTTCAATACTTTTTGAGGAGGTTAATGTGGAAGATTTTAGGATTTTCCCCTGATCCGGATGGCATAGTTGGTGCGGGACACAACCCTTTCCACCGGGAAAGGTCCCTGCCAACCAATCTCGAGTTTATTGGAACCTACTGGAAGTAACAACAGAACCCGATCCCCCACCTTAAGAGACCTATCTTTCGTCCTTCTATTGTAGTAGGCCGCGTGTCTCTTTCTGGCCGCCCTCAGATTCTGAGCTGCCAAAGCCCAACCCGTCTGGAGTTTTTTCCTTTAACTCTTCGACGTATTTATAAGAGGATACAGCTTCTTCAGAAGTTTCCTCCTCTGTCCAACATCTCAATAAGGCTTCTAAGGGACCCTTGATTGGCCTCCCGAATAGTAGAGTGGCTGGTGGCAACCCGGTCGACCCATGGGGAACCTCCCGATAGGCGAACAAGGCGGCTGAGATATACTCATCCCATCTGTCTGGTTTCTCTTGAGCCAGCTTCCGAAGCATGGTCATCAAGGTACCATTAAACCTCTCTACTTGCCCATTAGACTGAGGGTGATACGGGCTTGTATGAATGTGGTTGGTCTGGAAGATACGAAAGACTTCTTCCATCAGCTTACCACAGAACTGAGACCCATTGTCCGTTAGGATCTGGTTGGGAAACCCCAACCTAGTAAAGGTCTCCATCAGTGCATCAGCCACTCGCTTAGAGTCGATTGTGGCCAAAGGTATCGCCTCACCCCACATGGAACAGCAATCCACCATCGTGAGAAGGTACTTATTCCTCTTCCTAGTCCTAGGAAGAGGACCAACAAGATCGATGGCCACTCTCTCGAAAGGAGAGTTCATAATAGGCATGTCTCCCAGGACTACCGGAGCTGTCCAGTGTTTTGGTGCCACATCGCTGGCACTCTGGGCACGACTTGACGTACCTACGCACGTCTCCAGTCATCCCTGGCCAATAGTAATGGCAGGAAATGCGCTGGAGAGTTGCCCCGACACCCATATGTCCACTGAAAGAAATGGTGTGTCCCATATGAAGAAGCTGTTCCCGATAAGCCTTAGGAACTACCAGCTGTCCATGCTGGCGATCCTCCACTCCGGCTCTCCGGTACAGTAACCGATTCTTCATATAATACTGACCCCGTCTTGGTGGGTCAGAACTTTTTGGCAACTGGTTGAAGCAAGGTTGCAAAGTAGCATCCTGGCTTTGAGCAGCTCGTAACTCCCCAGGCAAGGGATTCACGATCAAGGCCGGCGTCTGCTCATCCTCCGATTGAGATCTGGTTTGCATCGCTCCTACGTACATGGGTTCGGTTGGAATCTCTAGAAAGACGTAGCGACAACCCAAGATCATTGGGAAGATTGGATCTAGCAGAACGGCTGCCTGTATAGTGCCGGTAACATATTTTGATTTGATGTCCACCTTCGCAATTGGAAGAGACATCGCTACCGCACTCTTTGTCGCCGTTTGAATCTCAATAGATTCTCCGGTTAGCTGCTCTGGACTCACTAAGTGTGATGAAATTACAGCCTCAAACTGCAGACCGGTGTCGTAGAGACACTCAACTGGTTGACCGTTCACAAGTACCGTTTCTACTACTGGTGGTTTTTCTAAGTCTTTGTTCCCAAGATCCCTCCCTTCTACCTCCTTGTGAGACCCTTCCCCGGTTTCTACAAGACAAGCAGCATAGTGAGAGTCTTTCTGTTTACGCCGGCAATCAACCGTATTGTGTGTGGGAGATTTGCAATAGGCGCACCACTTTTCACTCCACTTTCTTTTAGGAGATCCAGGTGGACTCTTACCAGAGGGTTTCTTACTAGGAACTTTATCGAAAGGATCCTCCTTCTTGGTGTGAGCTGTTTTAGGGTTCTTCTTCTTTCCAGACCATGTGTCTGGTGGTCGGGGATTGGGTTGTGACAATTCCCCATTATCCCCATGAGCTAGCACATACCTTTCCGCCAACGTGTTGACTATGTCTAACCTTTCTGCCCCATTTTCAAGCAAGAAGGTTTGCAATGGCTTAGGCATCATCCTCCTCATTTGGTCCACGACCACCAATTCTTCCAAACTTTCATAGTCGTTAGCAAAACCAGCTAATGACATCCACTTCAAAAGGTAAGACTTCAGTCTGACACTGTAGGCTGCGAACATCTCTCCTGGCTCTCTCTTCGACTTTCTGAACTGTTGTCGATAAGTATGAGCTGTCATCTGGAACCTTTTCAATAAAGCTTTTTCCAGGGCTTCATAGTCATTCTCCATACCAGGTGGCAACCTAGAATAGACCTCGTACGCGGTCCCCCTCAGGCCCTGTGAGAGTTTCAAGTTCCATTTCCCTCGTTCCAATCCCATAGCCAAAGCCATCGACCGAAATCTGTGAAGATACTGGTCGATCTTATCTTTGTGTTCATCGAACGGGAGCAATGGGAACTTCATTGCCTGGTATGGACCGCCACCAGAAGTTGTTGAGTCAGGGAGAACTGTGTCTCCCACTGCACCGTCTCTTTCCTTGGCAGTTTGAGCTTTCAGCTCCAACTCTCTCATACGGAACTCATGGTCTCTGACTGCCTGCTCGGCCTCCATCTTCCTAGCCTCAGCCTCCATCCTCTTAACCTCAGCCTCCGCCTCAATCCTCTTGGCTTCGCGCACAGCCTGTCTGTAGTCTCTTTCCACCTCCTGCACATATTTCTGTAACTCCGCCCCATCATATCCCATCTCACGCCCTGTAGCCTGTACGTCAGCGACATTAAACCCAGCTGATGCCATCTTAAACTCAGAGGGCAAGGGACGAGGTAATTGTCCAATAAAATTTTTCTCACAATTACACAACAAGTTACATTACACGACCACAACACGTCGTATGTCGGTCAGTCTGTGTCAGGAAGAGTATAGACAACAGCCAGGCACGGTAGGCAGAACCTATTGATAGAAAACAAGGATATCTGTCCCCTATCACTAAATCAGCCAGAACTCCACCAGGACTTCAAATATCCCGGACGAGCCCCCAGAAATTGTAACAAGCTACGTGGAGGGTCCCAAATAGCCCGGTCACAATGTTTAATTAATCTTCTATAGCCCTGGCTGGGATAGGTCTTTACCTGCCAACCCTCCTCCGTTTTCCCTGGACTCACTGTCACGCTTCCTTTCGACCTAGGGACCTATTTCCTGCAGTGTTCTTCTGGCTGACACATAAATAACATGGCAGTCGTAAGAACAACTTGGAAGTAATTTTATTAACCTAATCAAGAACAGCACAGGAACACATAAAGGCAGATAAACAGATAGATCTACACAGACACTACACTGGTAAAGTTTTGACACAGAGCCTCCAGTCACCACAGTCACAGATCCAGCTTCAGATACTGTCTGATCTGTCCAGACATATCTCACCAAAGATGTCAGAATCTCCTTCCTTCTCCAGCAACTGGTTGTAGATTCAACAGGCTTTTGTAGAATCCAAGCGACTTGTGTGTTGAGGACTTCTGTTCATTTCCACATGAATTAATTCGGCACCAGGTCTTCCTGACCTATGAAAAGCTTTACGGTTGCAGATACGGTGAGGTGTTCGTGGAGGGATAATGGATGGGTGCCTTTTAATGTCTGGTGTAAAATGAGTATGCAAGAAAATCACTCTTAGGCTCCCTCCAGACAACAACTGCTCTCAGGCGTATGTTGTTGAAAAAAACCGGCAATGCACCAGTCATGCAAAATGTCCTTGCCTCAAGACCTGCACCTTGTCTCTGTCTCAGAGTTAAGCACACCCAACCTTGAGTTGGCCTCGTCGGCCATATTGGCGTTAGCCTAGAAGCACTGGTGATAATGTCCGTTAGAAGACATAGTCACTTCCCATAGAAGAGGACCCTTTCAAAATGTCTCAGTAGTAGTTGCACTTCTGTCGTTATCTTTAATTAACTTTGACAAGTTGCAACTTGCAAACGGTACTTGTTTGCCCGGCCATCAATTGACCAGTAGCCGCGCCAGTGCACATTTGACGCAAGGCGCGCCTTCGGGACTACCCGAAAGGAAAGACAAATATATACTCGCTCCATGTAAAGATTGTGGTATGAAGATAACCCAAAGAACCATCTTTCATGGAGAATTGAGCGAATAAAGAACTGAGAGCTTCCGAAAGCCGGTTCCCCCTGTTTACCAAGAATAACCGAATACATAAGGACATGGGCCACTGGCGTTTCGCTACAGATGTCCTAAGACAGCCATTAACGTCGTTCACTAACTCTGATATATGTTTTGCCATGAAGTCTTGGGAAGATAATGTGGTGGTTTCCCCTTGCCTTCCACATTCACATGGTGGTCTTTTACCTCTGCCTTCGACAGCCATTTCCGACTGTCAGGACAAGTGAGTGTCCTGCTCTGCTCAGCTGCAGAGTTGTCCACTTATTCCGGTGGATACTCGGTCCCCAGAGCTGTGTTAGCCACACCGTGGTGTGTTTCCATCCTCTACCACGGGGAGGTGCAGTTGGGATTTTCCCTTCATAAAGTTATGGTCTATGACCAAAACTCTCCAGTACTTTTAGAGGACTAAACAGATGGCTTCTTAAAACGCAGTTCAAGATTAGCGTGGGTGAACACAGCACAAAGGATGGAGAAAATAATCAAGGAGGATAACGGCACATTCCAGACAACTATGTCAAGCCTGTCTATGGAGATCACCAATGCCCTCGACTCCCACTTTCCCTTTCACCCAGAGCATCTGCATGGGGAATAGAACAGGCAGTCACACAGGCTACAATTATGCCAGAACATGGTACAGAAAATCGGACCACCTGGTAAATAATCCACAAATACAAGCGGGAAGAAGCATGCACAGGGATGAAATAGTCACAGCAGTACGAACTCGGCTGTTCGATACTGGCGAGATTATGACCCGGATACGCGAACTGGGAGTGAAGCCTTGTCAAGCAACATCAATGTCGGCTTCCAGATCAAGAGAGATAATTAGTTAGTCAAAGAGCTCATTCCACATCGAACTATTAGCCCATAAGTGCTCAGGTTGCCTCCTCAGTATCTCCATCAATGAGTAGCGATGAACGACACCAGTTCTGTGTATTTTGACTATTATCTTTTGGCTCTCCGCATAGCGTTCTTGTCTAGCTTGACCCCATTTGATTAGATGTTTTTGCACTCTGGTGAAAATTGCAGAACCATATCCATCCCTAAAGTAACTAACTCGTCCTGCTTCCCCGAGAACGTTCAGAATGTCAGCCTGACTCATTGCTCACCCGCTCACCACAGCAGCCAAACCACCAAGCCTACCTGCTCGTTCTTGTCCTCTTACACCCGCGCGCACCCTGGCATACAAATGAAACAGATATTAGTCAATCATTACCTCAGTAGCGATAACAATACTGCATTCGAGCCCAGCCCTTCTCAATCTTCCTTAGCATGCTCGTGAAATCGCCGTGAAAACATGCATCAGTTTTCACTTGTGACTCCAGCCATGCTATTGCCTTTGTTACTGCCGTGACCTCCAATGTTAAACTGCTCGTAGTCACCAGTCCTTCAGGAAACAAGTGAAGATCGTAAACTGATTAGAGACATTAGACATAGACAGTCACAATTTTTTGAGCATGTTATGAGAAGAAATGAACTGGAGAACTTGGTGACAACTGGCAAGATCGAAGGGAAGAGACCAAGGGGAAGACCGAGAAGTAAATACCTGGATGGCTTGGCCACATGGCATGGTCGAGACAGATACACTGAGCTGATCCATGACTCTGGTGATCCTGTGAGATGGCGAAACATGACCACCCACGCTTATCGGCATGACACATGATGGATGGATGGATGGATGGATGGATGGATGAAGTCACGACAGAAGCTTTACTGTCCTTCTTAACAGTTCTCCCTCCAACCTTGGACGTGAAAGCCCATGTGCTTCCCCCGTGTGTCTCACCATTGACCCATATGTATGTTTTAAGAATACATCAACTTTAGAAGACATTTAAAAAATAGATGGTGGCACTTATGCCTCAACCACAGTCTGGTTCTGTTCTGTGCATTTTCTATCCAGTCTGATGCATACTGAAAACATCCTTCTAGCATTCTTCTTCATCGGGTTCTACATCCTCTAGTAAACATACCTGTTGAATAATGTCTCCGGCCTGACCGGCCTGTCTCCGGCTTGTCCAATTTTTAACATGCTCCTTTCATACTATTTAATGATTACTATATAACGCAGCGCCTTGTACTGTACCAAAGTTAGGGAGAGATATCGTAACCAGCTCGTCTTGGAAACAGTAAACTTTGTGATGGCTGTTGCATATGGGAATTGAGCACGCATGGGATGCCCACTGTGCAGTGACGTGAATCGACACAACATGACAACATTATATAACAACATAACATTTTAACTAAATCAATCAATCAATCAATCATAACATTTTAACTTTATTTCTTTAATGGACTTTGTGTGCCAGTTAAGATATTATCAATCGTCGAAATCTGGCAACCCGGTGCCGGAGTTCAAAGGTTATCTATTCTTCAGCAACGACTTCTGCCACCAGTGCCGTGCGGATTCTGACTTTAGCTTTCTGATAATCTGATCTTGTGTGGTAGTTTCTAGCAAACCCGAGACAGTTTTAGAGTTTAGCTTACACATTTGCTGGTTCACTTCAGTTTCCACGGTTTAATTATTTTCAAAGATGGAAGGAAATAGCCATTTGTTACCAAGCACAAAAGTAAGTTGAAACTTGAAAATAATGAATGAATCAATCCCGTCTTTCGCCCACTCTCACTCACTCTAGACTAGACTAGCTCTACTGCTCTACCTCTACAATCTACAGCAGTGGTTCTCAACTTTTTTTGGCCCATGCCCTCCTTTACCATATGTTCAGAACGTCATTCCCCCCTTTTGAATTTCCTCCCTATAAATCCCCCCACCCTTACACAGTATACATAAAAATGGAAGCTAAATTTAATAACACATACGTAGAACACGTCTAGGCATCTACATAAAACGTGATTTGTGGGTCTACTTACTTTATAAAACGAATTTCATTAAGGCGAGAAGTACAGAACCGTAAAATTTAGAGGGAAAAACAATATTAAGTAACTGGTTCTTGTATTAATGCGATCTTGAAGTAATCTTTATTTACCCCCTTGGAAACCCTAAAATTCCCCCATTGGGGGGGGGGGGGGGGGTTGTAATTCCCCACCGGTTGAGAACCACTGGTCTACAGTATATACTAATATTTATTACTATTAGCTATTACTAATTAATCTATTATTACTATTATCAGTATCAGTTGCTAATGGCTCCATCTTCATGTATACATATATCTTCATTCTACTGCAGTAATACAGTTCATAACAGCTGCGATAGCAAATCACGTCTTTAACTTTAAGATGTGAATAAAAAGATGCTACTCACTACTCCGTGGCGAAGACATTACGGACGCAGTTCGTAATCCCGCGTACCCGTGTTGGAAACACAGCTGCGTTGGTTATTTTATGAAATGGTATGGGTGTCGGTCGTTCAGAAAGCAATGGCAAACTACTCAATGTAAACTTGCTCAGGAATCATGAACGGCCAAAAATCGCTGGGGTTGATTGGTACCTCCAGTAAAGAACATGCAACTTTTAAAAACAAATAAAAAGAGTTGTCCCTCCCTCTATCGATGTGTGTGACGCTGTATTCTTAATGTTATATGATCATATGATGAGGCATTGGAGAACATCGTAACAACTGGAAAGCCCTCGAGCGCATATGGGAATGTCTGAGTGCAGTGATGTCGGTTCTTAGCTAAACTCAACTCATGATAGAATTGTTAAGGAAGGAAACTGCTTTTCCTACAACCGCAAGCAGTATGACAATGGAAATGTTGGCAGTAACAATTGCAATACGTTGGTTTGAGTCTGCAGAATACACATATTCTTACATACTAAGTTTTTATTTGAACATGATCCTGAAAGTGGGTTATTGTTTCACAAGCAGGTATTGAATTGAATCCCTGCAGAGATCGACAATTTGCAGTCATGGTTACCTTCATACCAGGACATATAGGTCTTGTGGGCAATGATTGGGTGGACACGCTGTCCGGCACTGCCACTGTTTCAGAGGGTCATCCTGTTTGCATCATGAATGCCCTTATGTCACAGCCCCATATGACACATGCAACTAAATCAAGTTTAATCACATTAGCTACTGGCACGGGACGTGTTTAATGTACACACAGCTCGGCGCATGCATGGTGCGCATGCGCTGTGTAAGATGAAAGACGGAACAAGGGATTGTTGTTGTGGACAGTTAGCGTTTAAGACGGCAAATAGAGAGGGTCGGGTGTTAGAACAATGTTAGTTATGGGGTTGGTTTTAGATATGCATTAATATGTAGTAGGGTTAGCAAGTATTTAGTGATTGTGTGATTCTCTTTGGATAGGGATTGTTATTCATTTGTGGTGTAACTAACGCTCGTAACCAATAAACATTAGTTTAATGTTATCACAAGGTTGTGTCTGTTGATTTGCGTTACAAGCAGTTTGAGTCGGTTGGGGCATCATTAGTAACATTACTTTCTGTCACAAGCCATAGGTTTATGACACTTTAGATAGGCTAACTGAAGCAAGAACTTTTAACGGAATGGATAGGCATCAGTAGTCATTTGGATTGAATATTGCTGTGATGAAAAAAGAACAGCACACCAGAATGTGAGAATTTGTCAGTCAACATTAGACGGCTATGATTGGTCACTGTATGCTGATGGATTTACTTTGGAGGAGGTCGGAGCACCTCTAGATTTGTCCAGAGTAAAGTTATGGTAATCTGAACTGAACTGATACTGTAATACAATTTTTGTGTTTCAAAAAATTATTTTTTTAAAACATCTACTGGATTTTGTTTTGTTTGTTGCATATCCTTTACAGGACATTGCTGTCAACATCAGCATCTTTCAGCTGATTGTTGATTTCTTGGCAAGATTACGCTCATTAGTTTGCCATTGCTTTCTGAGCGGCCGTCTCACATACCCCTTAAGTTACCAATGCTATTCGAACCACTGCTGATTCTCACCGTCGTCACTTTACCTACAAGAGTATACGAGATTACGGAGAAAAGTCGCTAACTTCTAAGCCAGGAAGCCGGCACTACTGGATATAACAAACTGAAATCCATTGATGCCACATTCAAGTCTGTACCGTCAATAGTTTAGTTAGTTTAGTTTAGTCGATGGATCAACATCACGACACACAGGTGTAACCCATAAGTGCTTCGTTCTCCTCCTAACTCAAACCTGAGCCTGGAGAAACTCAGCTCAGTGCATGAACTCCGTAGCACCGGCGAGGATCCTGAAATACTTTGGGTAGATGTTTAACTCAAAATTTTGCCCGGGCAGCGCCGTTAGACTACTCTTTTTCGATTTCCAACTGCCAAGGGATTTTTTATGTACACAACAATACACACGGGCGTCCGATCTCACTACCCAGAGACCAGGGGACATTTTATTACTAGAAGTCCACGTGAAATAAATCCCGGTCCTCACTGGGGCTTGAACCCGGGACCTCCAGCACTCGAGGCGGACACCATACCTCGAGACCACGAATTATAAGCACAGATATGAATTTGTTTGTGAATTGTTAATTAAACTTTAGTTCCTGGGAGATGTGTAATGTACTATTTTGTATTTGAACTTCAGATGGAGTTTGCTGTAGAAATGAGGAGTCCATGTTGTGTTGGCAAAGTTAAAAATGCATTAGAGGGAGTCAAAGGTAAATCAGTGTTTTCACAAATAAGTCTTTAGTTGCTGTGTGTGCTCGTCTTCTTCTGGTTTACTTATTGCCTCATGCCACCAGCAATATGAATTTTAAAAAGTATAGATATGTTGATGAATGTGTCTTGAATTTATCAGCAGTTATGAAAACTCAATTGTTGGATAGAGGTAGCAACATGAAATACAGTGGTATATTTTAGATAATTACTGTGTCAAAGATCTATAAATGGCATGTAAGGCAAAATACATGATTGTTGACTTGCACATTTGTGTTACCAGCCATGCTTCACTGGAATGTGCCTTGTGATTTTCTATATTTGCCACCATGTGGGCTCTTGACTGTTCAGAAAATGACCATAATGTTTTACCTTCTGTAAATCACATGCCTACTTGCAGAGTATTTAAAAAAAATGAAAATATGGGAAAGAAAACGACTTTGTTTTTAAAGCATGTTTGCATAAAAGTGGGTTATTAAGAATTATTAAAACTCTACCGCCCTGTCAGACGAACATTTATGACTACTCTCCCAGCAGCCAGAGAAGTTTAAACTGGACAAATGTGTATAAATGGGTACAAAGGATAGACATATCTCTCTCACAAGGATTGACATGAATATGCTGCTGAGGTGTGAGGCAATAGACATATCTCTCTCACTAGGATTGACATGTATATACTGCTGAAGTGTGAGGCAATAGACATATCTCTCTCACAAGGATTGACGTGAATATACTGCTGAAGTGTGAGGCAATAGACATATCTCTCTCACAAGGATTGACATGAATATGCTGCTGAGTGTGAGGCAATAGACATATCTCTCTCACAAGGATTGACATGAATGTACTGCTGAAGTGTGAGGCAATAGATATATCTCTCTCACAAGGATTGACATGAATATGCTGTTGAGGTGTGAGGCAATAGACATATCTCTCTCACAAGGGTTGACATGTATATACTGCTGAAGTGTGAGGCAATAGACATATCTCTCTCACAAGGATTGACATGAATATACTGCTGAAGTGTGAGGCAATAGACATATCTCTCTCACAAGGATTGACATGAATATACTGCTGAAGTGTGAGGCAATGAGCCAGCAGATCTGTTGGTTTCAAAAGTGCCAGTGATTGTAACACCAATAATAGACAAGAGAAATATTGTAAAGACTGTTATTTGAAAACAAGTAGCAGATGAAACAACCTATTTAAGGGTGCTGGAGTTTGAATTTAAGCGTGGTTCTTTGAGGGATAGCATATGAAAGGGTAGATATGAAGTGTGTACAACAGGTAAGTGACTGGAAGAATCAGCATCCACACCTTGTCACATTTTCTGAGTGTGACGGAGCATCTATCGAACCCTGAGCGCAGTGATGTCCATTCTTCATTAACCATTGATGAAACTGTCACCCATCAAGTATACCTTGGCCATCCTCACTGTCATCCCTACACAGATTAGAAGACCTGGTTGGAATATGTCAGGCAGATCTGTAATGTCAGCCCCAGCAAGAAATGGGTGTCTGAGAATCTCCAACACTGAATTGCACCTTCTCCTGCATTGTCACACTCAACAGGAGGTGCAGAGAGCGAGCAGAATGTGCTGCTGTCAATGCAGAGGTTAACACACTCATCAGGGAACATTCAGATGATTCAAGTGTTCTTATCTATACAGATGAATCTGTTATACTGCAGCACAGAAGTGCATGGGCATTCCCTAGATGCTCATTGGGCCGAACCATTAAAAAGCTAATGGTGCCCACTAGCAGCATTAGTATGGAGGTGATGGCAGCGGTACAGGTTTTCATATGGCTAGAATCACAGACTTGCACTAAAGTTTGTGTACTGAGTGGTTAAGTGAGCATGATTCAAGGAGTCGAGGCAGGTTATGTGCCCAGGTCCTGTTGCATCTTCATCTCAGGACATGTGCTTGTTGAGAGAAATGAATGAGCTGATAAACTTACCTGCTCTGCATCTATTGCAGATGGCCAGCTTATGGAATGTGTTGATATTATTCATATATTAGACCTCCAGAGATGTGGAGAACGCACGACTTTTTTTGTTTTGCGCTCGCTGGCTTTGAACTCAAGCGTAGTCCATACACACTATTTACAGTAGTGATGGACTGAATTTTGCGTGTGGGTTAGTTTTCCCTATTAACAGTGTCCCTCGCCATCAGGCAAACCCACTCCGACTTCAGATGTACTTGTAATTAACATCCCAAAGTCAAGGATGACAGGTCAACATTTTAGTCCAGCAGTCTGATGTAGGGGTTGAACCGCTTACCTCGGCATCAGCACACCAGTTGTTTAAGAACATGCGTTCTTACCCATTCGGCCATGCTGGCTTGCAAGCGGAGGACTTGACACCAGGAATCCACATCATTGTCTTGAATGAGAGACTTGGGAGTAGAACTGACATGACCACACATGAGAGGTACATCAGTAGAATGAGGGGTCTTGTCAACCAACACAGAACTGGCACTATTAGCTGCTGGACGCCGATACATATTTTGGTGGGAAAATCTGAGCACCTATGAACATGTCCAGAGTACAAGGATGATACTCCAGCAGATAACTAACTAGTGAAACTGATATAAAGCAGATAACTAACTAATGAAACTGATATAAAGCATGATTAACTAAGGTCATTACTTCCCCATAATGTTCATGTATTATTTATTTCTACATGACAAGCCTGTATAGGCAGTGTGCTGGTCAGTGCTGCAGGTTGATATTGTAGATAAACTTATTAGAACGGATGTTGAGTTGTACAATGATTGTTACAATGTGTCCATGAGTGACTGTCTCAGCCAAATGTTCATAATCAAATGCATTTACATAAATAAGAGTAGTGAAATAAACAAATTATGTAAATGTACTAGTAAATAACCTTAAAATTGACTGTTTTCAAGAATAACCAATATTCAGTGACTGCCAAGTCTCTCTTAATATTGCATCACTAATTATCTGTGTGAATAAGTCTGACATAATTGGATAGTGAACATTGCAAATCTTAGACATAGATCCAGATGCAATGCCTGTTATTGAAGGCTCTACAAGTCAAGATTGTGTGATCTGATTTGTTTGTCAGTGCTTAGGAACTTGCCAAATTGGATGTTTATTAATATGCCCTGTTGTTGCATCTTCTCAAGGCAGCCTATTGCCATTCTTTTGAAGGTGTAGGTAGTCTGTTGCCATTAGAGGGTCCATAGTGAATTAGGTACTTTTGGAAATCGACATAGTAGCTTTTCCTTGACAGAAGTTAGTCTGTTTTTTCTTGGGGATTATCATCAGGAATTGATATGTTTTATGAAAAATTAAACCTTTTTTCTGTAAGACCATTGGTATTGTTTTTGCCTTTTGGTCTTTTCTTCCGATTTGCTTATCTGTATCTGTTTACTCAGTCTTCTGTTGAGCTGTTTCTGAGAATCTGTTGGAATGTTTTACAATACTGCAAGGTCCGTTCCTTGGCTGTTTTGCTGCAGCAAGCCTATCAGCCTGCTCATTTCTCACAGGTCACTGTCATCAGGAATTCACTGTCATGTTATACTGAAGAAGTAGGATGCCATCAAGTTATGGGTTCTTCTTCTGACTGAAGTAATGTCTTTGATTTCACAGAGGTTCTGTCTAGGTACTGATTATACATGCCTTACCTGCACAGAGGATCTTTGAATGCAGAACCTTTATGTAGCCTGGATTGCTGATGGCGGGTAGCGTTTTATGGCCTCTAAGGCACATGTCTTTAATACTATAGGCAGTGAGTCCCTGCTGACCATTTTGTCAAGTAGCTTTTTTTTAAACTCATTTTTAAATTTTGATGGGTGAAGTTCTCCAAAATGATGGCCTAGTAAATGCTGACTTCTGTTCACTCTTTTGTGGCAGAGATAGCAGCTGAAAAATGCTGGTGTTGACTGTTAGTTAGTCTTTCCTCTTGAGCCTAAGGCGGCGCATAGGGCAGAAGTCATGGCTCTCCATGTCTGGCGGTTCGCTGCTACCTGCTGTAGATCTTGGATGTTCACTTCGCCGTTGAATGAGCCTTCTCTGATGATGGTTCTACGCAGGGTCTCTCTTGGTCTTCCCCGTTTTCTTTTCCATACTGGTGACCATAAGAGGGCTTGGTTGGGGAGTCTTGTCTTGTCCATTCTGAGTACATGGCTGATTTAGTTCCAACGGCGTTTTCTTATAAAATTGGATACAATATCTTGCTTAGTCTCTTGTCTTATTTGCGTGTTGGTTCTGAAATCTGTCCAGGTGTTGACTGTAATGTCCTGTAAAAGGATATGCGGAAAAAAAACAACTAAAATTTGAGTGATACAGCTTTTTATGGAGCTCTGTGTTGTTGGTAGTCATGACTAAACCATTTTAATTGCAGTGCTTGTGATGAAGCCTAACTCTAGTAGCACACCAACTTGTTTCTGGATATCATTATTTCTTATTCTGTCTCTCTTATTATGTCAAGCATCTCCCAGTGCAGGATTTACGTATAAGCTACACAAGCTATAGCTTGGGGCCCCCAAGAAAATGGGGGCCCCAAAAAATATCCGAAAATCATATTTGTCACTGACATAGAATATCTGGACTTATAAAGGGCCCCATATTTCAAATAGCTTAGGGCCTTATCAAGTCTAAATCCGGCCCTGCATCTCACACAGGCATTTCATCTCTGTTTTTACTGTGTTCTTTTTCTCTTTGCCACCACTGTCCAGGTAAAATACTGAAATAACATAGGGTTGGACTGACACACATTGTTTTGAACAATGTTCGTTTTTTTTATAGTGTCGCATATTTGATCTGTAGTATTGGTGACTTCTGCCTAATGATCTGGCCAGCTTTTCTGCACATATGGTCAATTTCTGCACAGATTTGTGCATGTTTGCTTATTATAGTGAGAGACGAATCTCTGCAGTATCCCAGTCTACAATTAAAGAATGCTGGAATCTGACCAAGCAGTGAAGTATTGTGCAAGCTTATGATGTATGATGAGTGTGCAAGCATATGATGTATGATGAAGAATCAACATTACTGTATTTGGGACATACACTGACAAACATTCATGGATGTTGGTACTGAATGTCCCGTTCCTATCTCTTGAACTACTTATTGGCACAGTCTTTGACTGCACGACTGAGCTATATAATGACTATGTCATAACGGACATAAGGACTATGGTAACATACAGGCTAGATGTTTGACTGCTGGCCAAGTAGTCCAAGGTTCCAATCTGCATCCGGGTGGAGTTGTAAAATTAACATGGGCTACCACGAAATGTCTTGAAACATTAGGGCTCGCGCCATGATCCTGACCACATGAACCCCGACTACATGAACCCCAACCACATGAACCCTGACTACATGAAGCCTGACCACATGAACCCTGACCACATGAACCCCGACTACATGAACCCTGATCACATGAAGCCTGACCACATGAAGCCTGACCACATGAACCCTGACCACATGAACCCTGACCACATGAACCCTGACTACATGAAGCCTGACCACATGAAGCCTGACCACATGAAGCCCTGACTACATGAAGCCTGACCTACATGAAGCCTGACTACATGAAGCCCTGACTACATGAAGCCCTGACCACATGAAGCCCTGACTACATGAAGCCCTGACCACATGAACCCTGACCACATGAAGCCTGACCACATGAACCCGACTACATGAAGCCTGACACATGAACCCTGACCTACATGAATCCTGACCACATGGAAGCCTGACCACATGACCTACCACATGGACCCTGACTACATGGACCCTGACTACATGGATCCTGACCACACGGACCCTGACTACATGGACCCTGACTACATGGATCCTGACTACATGGACCCTGACTACATGGATCATGACTACATGGATCCTGACTATGACTACATGGATCCTGACTACATGAATCTTGACTACATGGACCCTGACCACATGAACCCTGACTACATGGATCCTGACTACATGAAGCCTGACTACATGAATCCTGACCACATGGACCCTGACTACATGGATCCTGACTACATGGACCCTGACCACATGAAGCCTGACTACATGGACACTGACTACATGGACCCTGACTACATGGACCCTGACTACATGGATCCTGACTACATGAAGCCTGACTACATGGATCCTGACTACATGAAGCCTGACTACATGAAGCCTGACTACATGAATCCTGACTACATGGCCTCTGACTACATGGACCCTGACTACATGAATCCTGGCTACATGAAGCCTGACTACATGGACCCTGACTACATGAATCCTGACTACATGAATCCTGACCACATGAATCCCTGACTACATGGACCCTGACTACATGGACCCTGACTACATGAATCCTGACTACATGAATCCTGGACTACATGAAGCCTGACTACATGGACCCTGACTACATGGACCCTGACTACATGAATCCTGACTACATGGATCCTGGCTACATGGACCCTGACTACATGAATCCTGACCACATGAACCCTGACCACATGGACCCTGACTACATGGAACCCTGACTACATGAATCCCTGACTACATGAAGCCTGGACTACATGGATCCTGGACTACATGAAGCCTGACTACATGGATCCCTGGACTACATGGAAGCCTGACTACATGGACCCTGACTACATGGAAGTCCTGACTACATGAAGCCTGACCACATGGACCCTGACTACATGAACCCTGACTACATGGACCCTGACTACATGAATCCTGGCTACATGGAATCCTGACTACATGGATCCTGGCTACATGGACCCTGACTACATGGACCCTGACTACATGAAGCCTGACTACATGGATCCTGACCACATGAACCCTGACTACATGGACCCTGACTACATGAAGCCTGACTACATTAATCCTGACTACATGGACCCTGACTACATGAAGCCTGACTACATGAATCCTGACTACATGAAGCCTGACCACATGAACCCTGACTACATGAATCCTGACCACATGAATCCTGACCACATGGATCCTGACCACATGGACCCTGACTACATGAAGCCTGACTACATGAAGCCTGACTACATGAAGCCTGACCACATGAATCCTGACTACATGAATCCTGACCACATGAACCCTGACCACATGAATCCTGACTACATGAAGCCTGACTACATGGACCCTGACTACATGGACCCTGACTACATGGACCCTGATTACATGAAGCCTGACTACATGGACCCTGACTACATGGACCCTGACTACATGGACCCTGACTACATGGACCCTGACTACATGAAGCCTGACTACATGAAGCCTGACTACATTAATCCTGACTACATGGACCCTGACTACATAAATCCTGACTACATGAAGCCTGACTACATGAAGCCTGACCACATGAAGCCTGACTACATGAACCCTGACTACATGAAGCCTGACTACATGAACCCTTACTAGAAGCCTGACTACATGAAGCCTGACTACATGAACCCTGACTAGAAGCCTGACTACATGAACCCTGACTAGAAGCCTGACTATATGAACCCTGACTAGAAGCCTGACCACATGAACCCTGACTACATGAAGCCTGACCACATGAAGCCTGACTACATGAACCCTGACTAGAAGCCTGACTACATGAACCCTGACCACATGAACCCTGACTAGAAGCCTGACTACATGAACCCTGACCACATGAACCCTGACCACATGAACCCTGACCACACAAACCCTGACCACTTGAACCCTGACCACATGAACCCTGACCACATGAACCCTGACTAGAAGCCTGACCACATGAACTCTGACCGCATGAACTCTGACCACATGAACCCTGACCACATGAACCCTGACCACATGAACCCTGACTACATGATACCCTGACCACACGAACCCTACCACACAAACCCTGACCACATGAACCCTGACCACATGAAGCTTGACCACATGAAGCCTGACCACATGAACCCTGACCACATGAACCCTGACCACATGAACCCTGACTACATGAACCACCTCGTAGGTCTAGCCAGTGCGACAGAAGGCTGCTGTACTGGACTGACAATGAGCTGGATTGTGAAGAGATGACATGTGCCTGTCGTGATGAGATGACATGTGTCTGTCGTGCAACAACTGGCTGTGCATATGTCATTGGGGGGAGGCCGCAAGTAGACATTCTAGTAGGGCAGTGTTTGAAGTTTCTGCAGCACCCCCGATATGATAACGGTACATACCTTGTCTGGTTCTCACTATCATATTACAGTCACATTCTCTGTGTAACTCTTACATGCATTGTGATGTTAGTAGTCATAATGTCATTTCACTACTCTGTAATATTGATTACTGAAATTGTAAAATTTCTTTTACAGAAATGGAAGTTATACCTCTGTTGTGTGTATGAGGTTTAAGTACAAACTGAAACATTGATGAATGTTGTGTGTATGAGGTTTAAGTACAAACTCGTGTGGTTAAAACCTAGTTGTTTCTATTGTGAAGTGAAATGATCTTGTTCATTGTCTGTGTTGTAGGAGTGAGATCTATTGATGTAGATCTGGTAACACAGAGGCTTGTGATAGAAGGTGATGTTTTAGCAGAGACTGTGAGAGCAACAATAGAACAACAGACAGGGATGGCAGCAGTGCTGCTTGGACATGGTTCAACTGGTATGCTTTCAAGTATTCATATACATGCTATCATGTTTCCTTGTTTTGATATTCAGTGTATTTGAGGAATAACAAAATGTTTACATTATATCCCTAATTGTTTGTTTCTCATTTGTTAATCATTCACAATTTTAAATATCTGAAGTTCACCATATCAAATGATGAAAGTTCAGTTAAAGAGATGAACGTAAGACTTGCACCTCATCTGCCGTGGAAGACTGAATGTAATCTGGAACAAGAAAGTGGCATCAGCTTTCCCTTGAATATCAGACTGTATATCAGTGGCCAGCAGCCAGACTGCCACAGAGAGCTGTGGAAGAACCTCTCTCTTCTTATATGTACCTTGCACATACCCATGTACACCAATGTATGAATGTCTGTTGAGTGGTGTATATGTATGTATGTGCGCTCACATGTATCAGTCCACCTAGACTTTAGGACTCACCTCAAAATAATATATATAAGTGCATAATGTGGTTTTGGTTAGTACCACCATCATGCTGGCACCCACTCATGCTTCGTTAGTACATCCACTGAGATTGCTCAGATACCATTATCAGACAACGATCACGGGTTGCCATCCTGCCCTCTTGCCTCCGCCCCTCCCCTTCTTTCAATGTGCTCACTGAACCATAACACCTATCACGCCGTCATCATCCTCCATCTCACTCCCTTGGTTGGGTATAAAAAGAAGACATCAGCTTTATTCTAAGTTACTCACAGATCGGAATTGTGAGGTAAGTATGAACATTTTTTCCAATTCTCATTTTCTCTTCATTGCTTTCATTTTTTCATCCTTTTGCTCTTCTCGTCCTGTCTTCACCTTTTGATGTAGTCACAGGAAATCTCCTTGACTATATGTTGTGTTTGTGAATGTGTTTGTTTGCTGATGAAGGCTAATCGCCACAACGACCTGTAATGTGTCGTAATTATGTTATGTGCTTGCTTGCTTGCTTGTGTTCGTTGGCTTGAGCTCCAACGCGAAGTCCTGTATGTCGGATGAAGGCATCCTGTTGTCCAACATCAGTGTGATGTCATACAGGAACTGAGGTTTGCGTGAGTATCCGTTGTCCCATGTCTGGCTTATTGGTGTGCAGACTGGTGGTTCCTCGCCGTACAGGCAGACACTCTCCGACTTCGGAGGAATCGGCGATCCTACTGACTTCAGCCAGGACCCCGAAGGGACCTGTTGCCCAGGACGCTCGACGAGGACACGTCAATAGGTCTTGACCAGTATATAACCCGGCCCTGGTGCCTTGGAAACACCTCTGCGTCCCATTATGTTATGTAAAGCTGCACTACTTTGTGTCATTTTATATTGTTTACAATTTTCACAGCTTTACCGCAGTTCCACCCAATTTTAATCATATTTTTACTAGGTTCTATGTAGCATCTCAACACGCTTTTTCATGTTTCAATTGACATATTTTTATTGGTCAGTATGTTTTTCATCTTGCAAAAGGTCACCCTCGCCATGACAATTCTTGTTCTAATCTCTTCAAGGCATCTCCCATTAGATGTTATAACTGTTTTGAGATAATTATACCGATTCACTTGTTGAAGAATATTCCCATTTGCATTGTGGTATTTCTTTCTTCTTAGTGACAGCAATATTCTGTGTCTTCTTACAATTTAATTCTAACCCCAGTTGTTCACTGTGTGCAACAATCACATCTATTAAATGGTGCAGAGCCTGCTCTGACCAATACAATACAGCAATCAATAACCCCAGTTGTTCACTGTGTGCAACAATCACATCTATTAAATGGTGCAGAGCCTGCTCTGACCAATACAATACAGCAATCAATACTGTATCATCCGCATATCGAATGTTATTTATGTTATGTCCCCCAATGATGATTCCTTTAAAATTGTTAACATTTCTGAATATATTTTCACTATACAGAAAAAAATATCTGGAGACATTACACATCCATGTCTCACACCTCTCTTAACAGGCTGATATTGACCTACTTCATTATCAATCTTTATGGCAGCTTGTTGTTTACAATATATGTTTTTTATGAGTCTAATGCTAATACATGCAGAACAGTTCCTCAGCATGCCAGGCCACCCTCTGAAGAACAGAGTTGAAAACCTAGCTATGGGGCGATTGAACAGAAGCAGTTTTATCTACCAGGCCAAATGACTTTACAGACCAAAGGATGATCTACCCACAATTGGTATCCCCTTGAAAACTATCCCAGAATGAACTCCGTGGAGAGAGGAACATAGACTATCAGTATGATCTAGACAAAAATGAAATGAATATTTGACAAGGAAGGATAGAACAGCGTGCAACACAGAACAGCCACCGTCAGTTTCTTTGATGAAGAATACCCACAGGACCTCTGGATCTGTATCTACACAGATGGGTCAGCTCACAATGCTGTTAGAAATTGGGCAGCAGGGGTGTACATAGAACACCCAAATAATACTAGGGACAAGGTCAGAGTACCAACAGGAAACTACTGCTATAACTATGATGCAGAAATCCAGGCAATCAAGAAGCATCAGAGAAATTACTGAATACCAGTTATGATACACAACCTGTGGTGCTATTGACAGATGCAAAATCAGTACTTGAGGCATTCCTGTCTGGAGAATTGCCAGTGCTACAGGTCACCATACAGTGGATACTATCTCTTTTTGAAGTGCACAGAAAAAAGAGAGCTGATCGACTAGCTAAGGAAGGAACAGCAGAAGAAAACCTGATGTACCTGTTACATACTGACCACACACACACGCAGAATGATCAAATCAATCTGAAAATCACCAACACTAGCACAAGACAATGACCATTTCATGGACAAACCAGAATAAATCATTATTCTGAGCCTCAGAACAGGACTCAATTGATTATGCAACCACATATATACAAAAATTCAAGATGGGCAAATCAGTCCTGTGCACATGTGGATTGGCTCCGCAGACAGCAAATCAGATTCTCCAAGACTGCCCAAAATATGACATATCTAGGCAAACCTTTTGGTCTGGAGAAACAATAGTGGAGGGAAAGCTCTATGGACCACCGAATGAATTAAGAAAGACAGTGAAATTCATACAAGAGACAACATTGGAGTTATAGTCAAATTTCAACCAAACAAAAGAAAAAGTGGATCAAACTATGAATCCTGGGAAGGTTAACCCGGTCAACAAATGCCCGCAGAAGTCGGATGTGTCGGCCTAACGGCGCAAGAACGCAGCTCTGCTGTAAACAGGCACTACGCAGTCACATCCGGAAAAAAAATCTGGATTAACGCAGAAGAAGAAGAAACTATGAATCTCTGAACCTCTCTGTTTGACAACTCTATTCTTACCATGGGTTTGAAAAACTGTTCAGGCTTTTGACTACAAGTGTTACAGAAATGGTCAACACACTGCACATGTAGAAATTAAAACAAAATGAATTTATTAGAGGTCTGTGCTGGAAGTGCTAACAAACATACTATATGAAACCAAAGACATCTGTATAATAGGTAGGTTAATCCACAACATGAGAATTGTTGAGCATGTCATAAAGAAGGTGGCATAAATAGTGGTGTTTATTTCCAGGATAGTACTCTAATGTGAATTAGTGTATTTATTATGTTCATTTAAGGATGAAACTATGCCAGGAGCCTCCGTGGCGAAGTGGTCAAGCCGTTTGACTCGGGCTCTGAAGGTTGTGGGTTCGATTCCGGGCCGCGTCCTTCGGTTCACGAGTGAAAATTTTCGGAGACTCCTGTGGGTCATCGCTAGAGCTACGGACTTCATGCTTTGTGCAACGCTTTCCACGCTATGGAAATAGATCGAGCCAAATGGGATAAAACTCGATGCAATGAAGTCAACTGATGAAACCCGGTGCAATGAAGTCAACCGTGTTGACTTTTAAGTGACTTTTGAAACTATGCCAGGTCTCGCAGAACCAGTAGGGCATTTAAGAGTACCAAGGGGCAAAGACTTAACTGGTTTGGCCACCTAGTGAGAATGAACCCAATGTCCCCGCAGCAAGAGCTTACAACATGAAAATGGAAATACCAGGAGGTAGGGGAAGACCACCAAAAGATGGATTGACGGGGTGAGTCATCAACACCTTAAAAACCCACAACATCTCAGCACACCAAGCGACTGAGCAAGCCCTAGTTCATCAACCAATCATCAAACAAATCTACAATGCCTCACAGCAGAGTAGTGAAGGACAAAAGAAAGAAGATTCCACAACATGAAAGCATCATACTCCATCATTGTAACCTTACAGTCGATTTCTGGTCAAAGCAACCTACTTGGAAATGAGAGGGTTGATTAACTGGCTAAAGCTGGAACAGCAAAATAACACTTTAGAATTATGAGCCAAACTCATTTTATTGAAATGCTCCAACCAAAACCAAAATATTTGATGGCCTCATCATGAGTCTGCTGGTCCAGTTCAGCCAGCATTCTGTTGCAGATTGAAGCCAGTATTTGCTGAGCCTAAGGCAAACTTCACAACCCCTTGATCATGGCTCCCCCTCCTCTTGTACACACCGGTCGCCGCGGCTGCACTGCAGGTGAACTCAGTTCCTCAGTTGAGCCTGTAACATGTTGTTGTTTCAGCACAGAACCTTGGTGCAGGTGTTGCAGCCATCAGCATAGGAAACTCAGGTGTCAAAGGTTTGCTGAGGTTTGTTCAGGTGGATCCAGGCACCTGTTTTGTGGAGGGAAGTATTGATAAACTGCCCAACTCGCAGCCAGTGTTTCTCACAGTTCATGAAACCGGAGATGTGTCTGATGGATGCAACAGCTGTGGAGACCTCTTCAAGCCTGAAGATGACAGCAAACATGTAGGTAACCTGAGAATATTGTTGGTAATCATTATTTCTGGTATAATTCAAGATTATGGCGATTTTGAACTTAAATGTTACAGAACATTACTAAAAGACTTGCTGGACTGACAGCATGTATCACCATACTGGACCTTCATTTGCTGGTGAATTTCTATAGGTTTTACCCCTTCACTGATCAAATAATGGATAACAGAATGCTGCTCCTCATTGGTGCATGTCAAAAGTGGTTAAATTGTCCTTATGATGTCATTGTGTTTATAACAGTGTAGCCTGTTATATTGATTATATGGCATTATTTGGCAAGTAGAATCATGAATAGGGGATGTCCAATACGTGAATAGCAGTGCACGGGTGAGCACCGTTGCTAGAGCGGAGGATGAGCGTGTTGGGTAGTGATGATGGTGAGTTACGATCTGTATGCGATCAGGGAGAGAAGCCATTTTATGATCGTCTGGACAGAAGCCGTTTGACCATCGTCTAGACAGGCGGCTTATGGGGTTCCATCAGGAATGAGTGAGAAAGTTTAAAGTTTCCTTTGAAATAAGAAATCAATTTGTCTTTTTTTGTATGGATGAAGATGGCATGGACATCTTTGTGTAGCATCTTGAAACTGCCCTTTGATACTACTGAGAAACAATAAACAACAAAACCTACATGATGCGATCTTTCTGCACATCATTTCATTGAGTTAAAGTTGTTGCTGTTTGAAGAAGCGAGAAATGTACCTCCAAGCCCTATATGACACAGCTGTCTTTGGCCCGTCTGCTACATGTTTGCTTGCACCATGATGTCATGTGCTTAACACTCTTGACATCCTTAACAACAATATTGACAGGTTACAAGACAATGGCATGATTATTGTCATTTCTATCACACTTTAAAGGTTTTGATTTGAAGACCCTCCTATTATTGCTAGGTTTTCTCAATGTATGTCCTCCCCAGTGCCATTTAATTCTCTCCAGAACTGCTAAGTCTACACACTTCTATATAGTGTTTATTTAATCTATACTACTCTATGATTGTGTTATGTCTACATGCCTATTTATTAGTTTGTACTGTCTACACACCAGTCTCTCGGGTCTAGGGGTTACACGACTTTCTCCTGTAATCCTGTATACTCTCATAACGTGACGTGACGTGCACGAGAATTGGTAGCGGTTCTCTCTGCGTCGGTAACTTAGGGGTATGTGAGCCGGTCGCTCAGAAAGCAATGGCAAACTACTGAGCGTAATCTTGCCAAGAAATCAACAATCAGCTGAAAGATGCTGATGTTGACAGCGATGTCCTGTAAAAGGATATGCGGGAATAAAAAAAAACTGTCTACTCGCCTATTTATTAGTTTGTACTATCTACACGCTACTATGTGATATGAATGTTCTATAGAAGTAAACAAAGACCTACATCTTTGCTTTATTGACTACACAAAGGCTTTCGCTAAAGTAAGACATGTCAACATGATAGAAATGCTTGTAGGTCTACAAATTAACGAAAAAGACCTTGACTCATATAAAACATATATTGTAAACAACAAGCTACCATAAATATTGATAATGAAGTAGGTCAGTATCAACCTATCAAGAGAGGTGTGAGACAGGGATGTGTAATGTCTCCAGATCTTTTTCCCCTGTACAGTGAAAATATATTCAGAAATGTTGACGATATGAAAGGAATCATCATTGGGGGACATAACATCAATAACATTAGATATGCAGATGATACAGTCTTGATTGCAGACAATGAACAGGATCTGCAATATTTAGTAGATGCTGTTGTTGCACACAGTGAACAACTTGGGTTAGAATTAAATTGTAAGAAGACACAGAATATGGTCGTCACTAAGAAGAAGGAAATACCAAATGTTATATTTGTTTTTTGCGCTTGCTCGCTTTTGAACTCAAGCGTAGTCCATACACACTACTTCCAGTAGTGCTGGACTGAATTCTGCATGTGGATTAGCTTTCTTTATTAACAATGTCCCTTGCCATCAGGTGAACCGACTCTGACTTCAGAGGTACTTGTAACCTACATCCCTAAATCATGGATGACAGGTCAACATTTTAGTTCAACTGTCCGGTGTAGAGGTTGAACCCCTTACCTCGGCATCAGTGTACTGGATGTCGTTGAACCCCTTACCTCGGCATCAGTGTACTGGATGTCGTTGAACCCCTTACCTCAGCATCAGTGTACTGGATGTCTAAGAACACATGTTCTTATTCATTTACCCATGCTGACCTGCATACCACAATGTAATATACAAGTAAATGGGAATATTCTTAAACAAGTGAATCGGAACAATTATCTTGGAACAGTCATAACAACTGATGGGAGATGCCTTGAAGAGTTTAGAACATGAATCACCGTGGCGAAGGCAGCCTGTTGTAAGATGAAAAACATACTGACCAATAAAAAGATGTCATTTGCAACAAGAAAAAGAGTGCTGAGGTGCTTTTGTATGGATGTGAAGCATGGACAATGAGCAGACACGCTGAAAAACATCTGATGGCTGTGGAAATGCGGTTTCTGAGGAAAATGCAAAGAATACCATGGACAGACAGAAAAACCAATGACCAAGTCCTACAAGAAACAAAAACCATAAACTGATTAGAGAAATTAGGCGAAGACAGTCACAATTTTATGGGTCATGTTATGAGAAGAAATAAATTGGAGAACTTGGTTGCAACTGGCAAGATCGAGAGAAAGAGAACAAAGGGAGGGCAGAGAAGTAAATACCTGGATGGCTTGATCATGTTGTATGGTGTGTACTCTTACAGGTCTGGCTGTCTGGCAAAGCTTGAAACAGTTTTACAGTCTAGATTATGTGGCTGGTTCCATGCATATTGTTGTGTTTTAATGTAATGTCTAATGTTCCCAGTCTTCTACGACATTCTTCACACTTTTGTTTAATTATACAGACATTCAGTGGATTTCTGAAAGAAGTCACGCCAGATGCAAATAAAAGGGCAGAGTTCCGGGCAGCCTTGTCGAATGTTAAACTATCTGACCTAATTGGTCACTGTGTCGTGGTACATCAGGGAAGTCACCATGATGTGGAGCTAGGTCACAGTGAAAGGTACAAATGGTCTGTCCAGTTTGTCTCTGTATATACCACAAGTCATGTCTCTGTATATACCACAAGTCATGTCTCTGTATATACCACAAGTCATGTCTCTATATACCACAAGTCATGTCTCTATATACCACAAGTCATGTCTCTGTATACCACAAGTCATGTCTCTGTATATACCACAAGTCATGTCTCTGTATATACCACAAGTCATGTCTCTATATACCACAAGTCATGTCTCTGTATATACCACAAGTCATGTCTCTGTCTCTGTATATACCACAAGTCATGTCTCTGTATATACCACAACTCACTTAGAGGGCTCCCCATATGCCAGAGCTGACGTCAGTAAATGTCATGATTGTTACATTTGAGTATAGGAGTTGTGAAATAGTGGTTAGCACACTTTCTGACCAACATGGCAGTCAGGTTTCAGTCCTTAGTAGAGGTAGGATTCTAAGCAGCCAGCACAGTTCTGGGCTTGACCGAGTCTCATCAGATGTCCCAGATCATATTCAGAATTTTCTGGAAATTGTTTGGGAATAAGAGAGACTGTAAATATACTCCATAGAGTGAGTATTGTTGGTTGTTTGAGCTTGTAGCCATTTATGTGTTAGCACTGTTCAAGATTGTGGAGGTCAAGATGGTTGTAATGTATGGCACAATCTGTAACTCACAAAAGTGCTTGGTTCACATTGAACTGTGAAAGATATTTTCTGAGGGACATGGCTTTCCCTAATCTGTGGCTAGTGTGGGTGATCATATTTTTGTCATAGGATCAGCACTTCTCATCATGCTGTGGTCATATAACTCATATATGATCAGCACACCTCATTGTGCTGTAGTCTCATTACTCATATATGATCAACACACCTCATTCTACTGTGGTCTCATAACTCATATATGATCAGCACACCTCATTGTGTTGGGGCCTCATAACTCATATTTGATTAACACACCTCATCATGGTGTTGTCTCATAACTCATAAATGATGAACACACCTCATCGTGCTGTAATCTTATAACTTATATGTGACGTCCTGTCATGTCAATCGATGTTCTGTCTCTGTTTATGACCATTTGTCATTTTCTGTTTTTCTAGACTGGCATGTGGAATAGTAGCAAGAGCTTCCGGGTTATTCCAGAATTCCAAGCGGTTCTGTGCTTGTGATGGTGTTACCATCTGGGAGCAGAGACATAAAGACATTGAAAGTGGAAAGCTGTGATTCTGTCTCTTGTTGTGGTCTTGTGGTCACACTGTCAATGCTGAGATGTCTAACACATTACAGGCTCCCTACTGTTTGTGTACATTAATGTTCAAAGGATTGATAATACAGCATGAGATATTCTATACGTGTATGTGAGTTTTCCAGAGAATTATAAAGCAGCGTAAGACTTCTATATGTATGTTAATGTTCAAAGGATTGATAATACAGCATGAGATATTCTATACGTGTATGTGAGTTTTCCAGAGAATTATAAAGCAGCGTAAGACTTGTATATGTATACTAGTTTTTAAGAAACTGATAATATCACATGAGACCTTCTGTAAGTGTAAGTTTTCCAAATGACAGCATGAAGTGTTTGTCAATAATTTGAAATTGGTCAAACTGTAGTAAAGCTGAAGAAATACAGTGAGTACACCAAATACAATGAGAAGTGGAGTTGGTCCTCTTTATAACTATACAATCACCAGTGACAGAAAGGCTGTTATGACTTGTATTTGTTGATGTATTAATGATCAATAATTTGAAATTGATCAAGCTGTAGAAATACAATGTGTAAATATAATAAAATGAGATGTGGGATGGGTCAGCTTGACAAGAACATAATGACAAGTGACAGAATGGATGTTGCGACTCATTTTTGTTGATGTACTGATCAGTAATTTGTAGATTTTGAGACATAAAACATGTCCAGTGTGAATAGTAACTGATGTTACTGTAGAGTGATCATTTATTATGTTGGCATTACACATTCCACAGCCCAACAGTGTTGACACCATCATGTGTTTGATTATTCTTGCTGTCCCATGATGTCTTTGATTGTTACTCTCATTATTCTTGCTGTCCCATGATGTCTTTGATTGTTACTCTCATTATTCTTGCTGTCCCATGATGTCTTTGATTGTTACTCTCATTATTCTTGCTGTCCCATGATGTCTTTGATTGTTACTCTCATTATTCTTGCTGTCCCATGATGTCTTTGATTGTTACTCTCATTATTCTTGCTGTCCCATGATGTCTTTGATTGTTACACTCATTATTCTTGCTGTCCCATGATGTCTTTGATTGTTACTCTCATTATTCTTGTGGCTTCTGATCTCTTTGATTGTTACTCTCATTATTCTTGTGGCTCCTGATGTCTTTGATTGTTACTCTCATCAAGGCAGGGATCACTGACTGCACTGCTCTAGTCAGTGGGTGCCAGAAAGATGGAACACATACACAAGTGACAATATTCTACCAAAGATGTGCAGAGGGATTGTAATGCTAAGTCACTTGTGAACAGTCTAAGTGTCGTATTGATTTATGGTTTGATACTAATGTTCTACAATACAATCGTCCTACCAACTCTATGCTACCAATGCCAAACCTGCACAATGACAGAAAAAGAGAACAGAAAAATTACAACAGAAATGAGATTCTTGAGAAGAATACTCAATGTATCAAGAAGAGGGAAAATCAGAAATGAAAAAATCAGGACTAAAGTATTGATTAGCTAGATTATTGATTATAGCAGCACTAGATTTTATTAGAAGGCTTAAAGTCAAATGGTTTAGCCATGTAACTAGGTTACCAACTAACAGTATACCACAACAAGCAATGATTTACTACAGGCCAAATGGAAGCAGAGGAAGAAGCCGACCACATAAACGATGGAAAGAGGGAATAGCAGAGTCCATGGGAATATTGACACATGAAGCCCATAAATGGACACTCTCCCGCTGTTTATACTTCACCTCGACACCGCAAGGTATAAGAGGAATAAAATGAGTGAGACTAATATTCTTGTGGACTCAAATGTTTTCCTTCACTATTTCAAGCCATTGAATTCACAGTCATTTGGATGTGAAGACTTCTTCATTCACATGTTTCCCTCAATAAGCAGATTGTTGTCATTTGTCATATATGGTATCATTACATGGTGTAGCCTCAGCCTTGTGTGGTGACGTGTTGTCATTTGTCATATATAGTGTCATTACATGGTGTAGCCTCAGCCTTGTGTGGTGACGTGTTGTCATTTGTCATATATAGTGTCATTACATGGTGTAGCCTCAGCCTTGTGTGGTGATGTGTTGTCATTTGTCATATATAGTGCCATTACATGGTGTAGCCTCAGCCTTGTGTGGTGATGTGTTGTCATTTGTCATAAATGGTATCATTACATGGTGTAGCCTCAGCCTTGTGTGATGTGTTGTCATTTATAGTGTCATTACATGGTGTAGCCTCAGCCTTGTGTGGTGACGTGTTGTCATTTGTCTTATATGGTGTCATTACATGGTGTAGCCTCAGCCTTGTGTGGTGATGTGTTGTCATTTGTCTTATATAGTATCATTGCATGGTGTAGTCTCAGCCTTGTGTGATGACGTGTTGTCATATATGGTATCATTACATGGTGTAGCCTCAGCCTTGTGTGATGTGTTGTCATTTGTCTTATATGGTGTCATTACATGGTGTAGCCTCAGCCTTGTGTGGTGATGTGTTGTCATTTGTCATATATAGTGTCATTACATGGTGTAGCCTCAGCCTTGTGTGGTGATGTGTTGTCATTTGTCATAAATGATGTCATTACATGGTGTAGCCTCAGCCTTGTGTGATGTGTTGTCATTTGTCATATATAGTGTCATTACATGGTGTAGCCTCAGCCTTGTGTGGTGATGTGTTGTCATTTGTCTTATATGGTGTCATTACATGGTGTAGCCTCAGCCTTGTGTGGTGATGTGTCATATATGGTATCATTACATGGTGTAGCCTCAGCCTTGTGTGATGTGTTGTCATTTGTCTTATATGGTGTCATTACATGGTGTAGCCTCAGCCTTGTGTGGTGATGTGTTGTCATATATAGTGTCATTACATGGTGTAGCCTCAGCCTTGTGTGGTGATGTGTTGTCATTTGTCATAAATGGTGTTATTACATGGTGGAGCCTCAGCCTTGTGTGATGTGTTGTCATTTGTCATATATAGTGTCATTACATGGTGTAGCCTCAGCCTTGTGTGGTGATGTGTTGTCATTTGTCTTATATGGTGTCATTACATGGTGTAGCCTCAGCCTTGTGTGGTGATGTGTTGTCATATATGGTATCATTACATGGTGTAGCCTCAGCCTTGTGTGATGTGTTGTCATTTGTCTTATATGGTGTCATTACATGGTGTAGCCTCAGCCTTGTGTGGTGATGTGTTGTCATATATAGTGTCATTACATGGTGTAGCCTCAGCCTTGTGTGGTGATGTGTTGTCATTTGTCATAAATGGTGTCATTACATGGTGGAGCCTCAGCCTTGTGTGATGTGTTGTCATTTGTCATATATAGTGTCATTACATGGTGTAGCCTCAGCCTTGTGTGGTGACGTGTTGTCATTTGTCATATATGGTGTCATTACATGGTGTAGCCTCAGCCTTGTGTGGTGATGTGTTGTCATATATGGTATCATTACATGGTGTAGCCTCAGCCTTGTGTGATGTGTTGTCATTTGTCTTATATGGTGTCATTACATGGTGTAGCCTCAGCCTTGTGTGGTGATGTGTTGTCATTTGTCATATATAGTGTCATTACATGGTGTAGCCTCAGCCTTGTGTGGTGATGTGTTGTCATTTGTCATAAATGGTGTCATTACATGGTGTAGCCTCAGCCTTGTGTGATGGTGTTGTCATATCTAGTGTCATTACATGTGTAGCCTCAGCCTTGTGTGGTGACGTGTTGTCATTTGTCTTATATGGTGTCATTACATGGTGTAGCCTCAGCCTTGTGTGGTGATGTGTTGTCATATATGGTATCATTACATGGTGTAGCCTCAGCCTTGTGTGATGTGTTGTCATTTGTCTTATATGGTGTCATTACATGGTGTAGCCTCAGCTTGTGTGGTGATGTGTTGTCATTTGTCATAAATTGTGTCATTACATGGTGTAGCCTCAGCCTTGTGTGATGTGTTGTCATATATGGTGTCATTACATGGTGTAGCCTCAGCCTTGGTGTGGTGACTGTTGTCATTTATCATTCCATGGTGTAGCCTCAGCCTTGTGTGGTGATGTGTTGTCATATATGGTATCATTACATGGTGTAGCCTCAGCCTTGTGTGATGTGTTGTCATTTGTCTTATATGGTGTCATTACACGGTGTAGCCTCAGCCTTGTGTGGTGATGTGTTGTCATTTGTCATATATAGTGTCATTACATGGTGTAGCCTCAGCCTTGTGTGGTGGTGTGTTGTCATTTGTCATAAATGGTGTCATTACATGGTGTAGCCTCAGCCTTGTGTGATGTTGTCATTTGTCATATATAGTGTCATTACATGGTGTAGCCTCAGCCTTGTGTGGTGACGTGTTGTCATTTGTCTTATATGGTGTCATTACATGGTGTAGCCTCAGCCTTGTGTGGTGATGTGTTGTCATATATGGTATCATTACATGGTGTAGCCTCAGCCTTGTGTGATGTGTTGTCATTTGTCTTATATGGTGTCATTACATGGTGTAGCCTCAGCCTTGTGTGGTGATGTGTTGTCATTTGTCATATATAGTGTCATTACATGGTGTAGCCTCAGCCTTGTGTGGTGATGTGTTGTCATAAATGGTGTCATTACATTGTGTAGCCTCAGCCTTGTGTGATGTGTTGTCATTTGTCATATATAGTGTCATTACATGGTGTAGCCTCAGCCTTGTGTGGTGATGTGTTGTCATTTGTCTTATATGGTGTCATTACATGGTGTAGCCTCAGCCTTGTGTGGTGACGTGTTTCAACAGAACACCTGTGACTATGAACCGCAGGCTACCACTGTTTACTGCTGGCGAGTGATTGAGACATATTTTGCTTTTTTAAACATTCCTGAATGTGAATTTCTAATTGTTGCAAAAATAAATCTGTCACAGAATTCTTGATTTAAGTTGTATTTCATTGTATTTTATTGCATATTTGCACGAGTGTGTGTGTGTGTGAGGTACCTGTGGTGTGCCATTACTGTTAGAGACGGAAATGAGTAATATGGGAAGACGTGGATTGAACTGCTTGGGACAGTTCACAGAATGGCATGCAGTAGTTGCTTGAAGGCACGGGATGAAAAAAAGAAAAAATAAATCTGCTCTGTGCATAATTGACTAATTTAATTAGTTGCATTTCCTTTACAGGACGTCACAGTCAACCCAAGCATTTTTTTTGGCTGTTTGTGATTTCTTAGCAAGGTTACGTTTAGTAGTTTGCCATTGTTTTCTGAATGACTGGCACCCATACCATGTTATAAAAACCAACGCAAGGTGGCCTGCTATCAAATTGCCTGCAGCTGTGTTTCGACTGCGGTATGCTGGATTACAAACTGCATCCATACTTCACCACAGTGCCAGCAGTATAAAAGCACACCAAGCTTTGATCACATCAGGACATTTTAAATTTGTATCAAACCATCTGTAGAAGTAAACAAAGATCTACACCTTTGCTTTATTGACTACACAAAGGCTTTCGATAAAGTGAGACATGTCAACATGATAAGGATGCTTGAGGATCTATAGATTGATGGAAAAGACCTTAGACTTGTAAAAAACATATATTGGAAACAACAAGCTGCCATAAGAGTTGATAATGAAGTAAGCCAATATCAGCCTGTTAAGAGAGGTGTGAAACAGGGATGTGTAATGTCTCCAGATCTGTTTTCCCTGTACAGTGAAAGTATTTTCAGAAATATTGAAGATATGGAAGGAATCAATATTGGGGGACGATGTATCAATAACATTAGATATGCAGATGATACAGTCTTGATTGCAGACAATGAATAGGACTTGCAAAATTTAGTAGATGCGGGTGTTACACACAGTGAACAACTAGGGTTAGGATTAAATTGTAAAAAGACAGATTATGGTCGTCACTAGGAAGAACGAAATACCACAATGTAATATACAAGTAAATGGGAATATTCTTCAACAAGTGAATATGTACAATTATCTCGGAACAGTCATAACATCTGATGGGAGATGCCTTGAAGAGATTAGAACAAGAATCGCCATGGCAAAAGTAGCCTTTAGCAAGATGAAAAATATACTGACCAATAAAAAGATGTCAATTGAAATGAGAAAAAGAATGTTGACATGCTACATAGAACCTGTACTCTTATATGGATGTGAAGCTTGGACAATGAGCAGTCAGGCTGAAAAACATCTGATGGCTGTAGAAATGTGGTTTCTGAGGAAAATGCAAAGAATACCATGGACAGCCAGAAAGACCAATGAACAAGTTCTTCAAGAAACAAATGAAGATCGTAAACTGATTAGAGACATTAGACGTAGACATTCAAAATTTTTTGGGCAGTACCTGGATGGCTTGGCCTTGTGGCATGGTCGAGACAGAAACACGGAGCTGATCCACGACTCTGGTGATCGAGTGAGATGGCAGAACATGACCGCCCACGCTTACCGGCATGGTACATGATGGATCACACCAGGACATGTTAAAGTGCTATATAGAACCTGTACTGCTTTTTCCAGCTGTATAATTCAAATGATCAAACTCACCCCATCTTGCACTCATCTCACCTTGTCTCACTCCTGAAACAGAATCTCCTTTTTCTGTCAGCTAATATTAATCCAAAGCAAACAAATAAATCAACATGCATGTGCACATACAAACAACAGCCCCTCACCCACCTCCTCTAATATCTACGCACTATGTTTAAAATTGGTAATGTGTGTCAGATGAGGTAGTACTGGGAAAGTAATAAGGTCTGCCCTTTTTTTGATCATCCACTCATAACAATAGCTTTTCATGTGTTTCCAGCAGTTTTTAGGAATAAAATCAATTTGTTTTACCATATTATTTGCAATAGTTAGCTTGGGAGGTCGGGGCACAAACTGGGAGATTGAACAATGGGAAATGTTAATGGACTCCATCAAACGAGCAAAGAAATACTACCGGACAGAAGCCAAAATGCTAAGAAAACATGAATGACTGAAGAAATCTTAAAGTTGATGGCCAAAAGAAAACAGTGTAAAAATTATAAACAAGAATATAATGAGATAAATAAAGAAATAAGAAATAATTGTGTGAAGGCAAAAGAAAGTTGGTTAAATGAGTAGTGCAATAAAATTGAATTAAATTATATTAAAGATACTTAAAAATATGCACAGACAAATTTAGTGAGTTCACAGGAAGGGAAAAAAATAATACATACAGGGTGTTTAAAATCAAATACAGGAAAGATATTGGAGGAACATGCTATAATGAAGAGGTGGAATGAGTTTATAAGAAAATTATATGATGGAGAAAGGGAAAAATTAACAGAAGAAAGTAACTTAGAAGGTCCACCTATTCTAAAAGAAGAAGTCGATGACGCTATCAAGCCTATGAAGAAAGGAAACACAGCTGGGACAGATGGAATCACAATAGAAGAATCACAATAGAAGAATCTGAAGTAATGGGAGAATTTGGAGTAGATATATTAACCAAAATAAACGATATCTACAGCAGTGGATATCTACCAAGTGATATGCTGAAATCTATATTTATAGCTATACCAAAAAGACCAGGAGCAATTGAATGCGAAAATTTTTGTACAATTAACGTCAAAAACCATGTCAATAAGCTTCTACTCAGAATTATAATGAGAAGAACAAGAAAGAAAATAAAAATGGAAATTGGTGAAGAACAGTATAGATTTGTGGAAGGAAAGGGTACAAACAATTATTACTATTAGAAAGATCAAAAGAAAGACATATTTGTGCTTCGTAGATTATACTAAAGCATTTGATAAAGTAAAACATGATGAAATGATTAAAATGTTGAAAAATATTAACATTGATGGAAAAGATCTCAGAATAATAAAAAAAATATTTACTGGAACCAAGTAGCAGCAATTAAAATGGGAAATAAAGAAGGAAATTATGAACAAATAAAATTAGGGGTACGATCGGGATGTGTTTTGTCACTGGATCTCTTCTTCTTCTATAGCGAAGTAATAATGAGAGAGATCAAAGAGAAGCCAGGAATTTGGAGATTATAATATAAATAATATACAAAATGCAGATGACAGTATTGATGGCAGGTAATGCAAAAGATATACAAAAGTTGTTGGATGTGGTAGTATTGTAGAGTGCATGGAAGGGACTCTCCTTGAATATCAAGAAAACAGTAACAATGGTGATATCAAAGAAAAAGTTGACACCAAAATGTGAAATAGAAATAGAAGGGAAAATTCTTAACAAAGTGGATAGTTTTAAATAACTAGGGGCATTTATAACATTAGATGGAAGATGCACAACAGAGATTAAGAGCAGAATAGGGCAAGCAAAAGCTACATTTCATAAAATGAAGA
Source organism: Cepaea nemoralis (assembly GCA_014155875.1). Lineage (NCBI taxonomy): Eukaryota > Metazoa > Mollusca > Gastropoda > Stylommatophora > Helicidae > Cepaea > Cepaea nemoralis. The sequence goes on from JACEFZ010028189.1 coordinate 583,106, forward strand.
ATATCTTATGCAATACATCACTATCAATGATTGTAAGAAAAAAAGTGCTGAAGTGCTACACGGAACCTATTTTGCTTGGAATGTAAATGAACAAATTAGGAAGAGATTGGAAGTGACAGAAATGTGGTTCCTCAGATTCTTCTTCTTCTTTCGTTTGCTTGAAATATGTCTATAACTGCAATGCTGTCTCTTGTATGAATTGAACTGTCTTTTTCAGTTCACACAGCAGTCCATTGAGTTTATCTTCCACTATCATCTCTCTAGGCCAGAAGGTTTGCCTAGATATGTTGTATTTTGGGCAGTCTTGGAGTATGTGCTCTGCTGTCTGCGACGCCAATCCACATGTGCACATGGCTGTTTCACCAATCTTGAATTTTGTATACATGTGGTTGCGTAATCTATTGTGCCCTGTTCTGAGGCGCAGAATAATGACTTGTTCTGGTCTGTCCATAATGTGGTAGTCATCTTGAGCAGGTTTTGGTGGCTTTCTGACTGATTTCATCATTCTTTTCTTTTGGTGGTATGTAACGGGCACATTGGAAAATTGGAATTTCCTAAACAAAATACCTTGCTAAATGCTGCAACAAACACAGTCGGCTACGTACAAAGACAGAAGAAGAAGTGGCTAAGCGATAACACCTGGACGAAGATACAAGAAAGAAAACAAGCAAAACTAACACTTCTTTCTGCAAAAGACACATCTACATATGATACCCATAAGCAAAAATACTCTATGTTGGATAAAGAGGTGAAATCAACAGGCGCAATGTAGGACAAGAGGACAAAGCAATACCA